>JANAVB010013597.1:14122425-14204925 GCA_029216955.1 Iris pallida
GATCTTTCCGTTGCTGAAATCTTGGACGAGTTGAGTCAAAGGACACGTGTCATCGACCCATGGTTCGAAGATCTCGAATTTGGTGGAGAGGAGTACTCTGGTGAGCTGCGCCTTGGATTGGGCGCAGGAGGAGGCTGCGGCTCATAACCTTTAGGAGTTACAAACCATTTGGGGCGCATGGCTTTTGAGGCGCATGCAGGCGACTTTCCTTCTGTCTTTCGGGATCAGAGAGCAGTCTGGGGCGCATGGCTTTTGAGGCGCATGCTGATTTGGACGCATGGCCGTAGAGGCGCATGCGGATGGTTGGTGGCCACATGGCAGTAGCCGTCGAAATAGAGTCATGATGATGCTGACGTTGCCGACGCTTCATTTTCTGAAAAAGCTGTCAACTGTTCAGACTTGGGGAAGCGTGTTGCCAACTTTGTCAGTCCAGCATTTAATGTTGGTGACGTTCGATGGACAGCTGAGTGGGCGCGTCGGTTGGCGTTCCACTCGGTATGGAGCTGTGTGGGGGCGCATCCTCTATAATGCGCCGGGTACTATAGGGCGCGTCTGTGTGATGCGCCTGATGCCGAAGGACGCGTCCGTGTGATGCGCCGTCTGGCTGGCGCATCAGACATGTCTTTAATGATGAGGCTGTCTCGCTCTTCGAGTGCTATAAATAGCCGTTTGGCTGAATTCGAGGCGTCCGGTTCATCCATTTAATGCAAATTCATTGCACGGAATTCGGAGGGCCATCCACTTGGCGCGTGGGTTTGATCTGCCCGGCCTATAAATAGTGGCATGGAGAGAAGGTTCGCTTCTCATTCCCTCACGTACTTCCAACATGAACTTGATCATGCGGGTGCATTCTGTTGACGAAGTGCTCCCGAGGGTGAAGATGAGACGCCGAGTTGTCTTCGATGCTCTTAAAGGTGACTGTTACATCCAAAAGACGGAGTCGAGGGCTCCCGAGGCAGGCGGAAGGTGCCTGTTGCATCCAAAGATAGGGATGCTCGGGCCTCGTCTCCGTTATTCCGGAAGAGCCGTAGATCGGAATGGCGGTGCTAGGCTCTCTCTTCCTTCAAAAGTGGGTGTCGCCCACTCTGGTTGTGTTGAGAGCTCCCTTGTGCTGTGGTTTCGATCCCGGTCTTCCTTGTGCTTTGGAGGCTCTTTCGAAGCCTCCCCTGGCCACAGTTTTGCCGTGCTCCTCCTTGGTTCCAGCCAGAGGGTTAAATGCTTTGTGGAAGCATTTATCCGGTGACCCTGGCTGGAAGGGCGGCACATAGCTGGGCTCTGCTCGGCCAGGTGAGCCTGGCTGGAAGAATTTGGTTGAAGGGATGCGCATAACTGAGCTGGATGCACATAACTGAGCTGCTGAAGAGATGGTGGGATGCGCCTGGTTGGAGGCGCATGATGTCTGCTACGCCTGATTGATGGCACATGGTGGCTGCTGCGCTTATCGGGAGGCGCATGGTAGCCGCTGGCTGTAGACTTAGGATCTTTCCTTTGTAGAAATTCTCCTTTGTACAACCTTTTCTTAGACATGTAATAGACTTTTATATATAAATAAAAAGTCTTCTTTTGAATGTCTATCTTTGTTGATCTTGCTGTGAAGTTCTTCGTCTGAGTTCTGGCGCATGTAGTGTCTGGCGCATGGGCTTTCTGGTTGTGAAATTCTATGCTTCTACAAGACCCCCTTCAAAGTTTTCAAAACTTTTGAATAAGTTTTGGAATACTTTGAATAAGAAGCATGGAGGTCAGGGCGCATGATTTCTGGGCGCATGCCTGTTCGGGCGCATGCTCTTCTCAGTTAATGATGATGGTGCCTCGGTAACCGAAAAGATTAATGATGATCTTTTGGTTTTATTTGCTGCTATCTTTGCACAGAACCCGAGGCGACGGCTGAGATCACACGTCATCTGTTCACGCGTGCGACCAAGCCCTATAAATAGGTAAGAGTTGGAGAGAGAAAGGGTTCTTCTTCTCTGTGCCTCTGTTTTTTTAGAGTTTCTTCTTCAAAATCCTAACTTCTTCTTCCTCGAGAGAATGGCTCCCAAGACTCCTCGCGGTGCTGCCGGCAAGGGGAAGGAGAAAGCGAAGGAGTCTGTCGATGAGGATGTACCTATCACTCTTGCGACTCCTGCCGACGTTCGTCCTGAGGTGACAGGTGGGTTTCGTCTCTACTTCGGGCCCTGTGCCCTAACTGCCGACGCGTATAGACTTCGATCTTTGATGATACGCCGAGGTTCTATCCTGCCGACGTGCATAGGTTTATACCTTTATCATGCACCGAGGTTTTAATAGCTGACGCGCATGGGTTTTATTCCCTGAAGATGCGCCGAAGCCTTTGCTGACGCGCATGGGCTCACGCTCTGATTAATGCGCCGAAGCTCCAATGCCAACGCGCATGGGCTTACGCCCTGATGATGCGCCGAGGCATGCTGACGCGCATGGGTTCATACCCTGGCAATGCGCCGAAGCAGATGCGCACGGGTTCATACCCTGGCGATGCGCCAGTCTGCTTGACATATTTTGTCTTTTTGCCTGACTTCCACTTTTGTTGTGCCAGTGTCGATGGCGATCCCTTTGTTGACTGAGGTCCTCTTGGACGCTTCTCTTTGTCAGATGGGAGTTGATTTTGATGAGGAGGTGATCAACCCTGCAAAGGATGCTATCCTTCAGGATCAACCTCGTGAGAGGATGCTACAAATCCAGGTCCAGTTGCCGCTTTTCCTCCAGAGTATGATGGAGAGCGGTAAACTGAAGTCTGCTGATTCTGAAGGTGTGACTTTCTTAAAGCCTGCTTTTCTGTTTGGCGACCGATTAGTCTCTTCCGAAGCGAAGATACTGAAGATCAGAGAAGACTGGTTCTTTTCTGCTAAGGGCATGATGTTATACATGCGGCAGGTTGACCGCCAGTTGCCGCTGACAGCCTTTTATCGTCTAGCTTCGAAGAGAAGGATGGGTTGGGAACTTACTCCTTCTCAAGGAGGTGCCTTGGGGGGTTCCCTTTCGATTGACACCACCTCGAACCAGCGAGACACCTTGACCGCCTCACGAACCGGTTCCTCGTTCAGTTACCGAGCTTTGCGTCCCGGGAGCATCTATAGTGAAGTCCCGAACGACACGTTTCCCTTCAGTGCGCCGACTTTTGCGAATCGGATGCTGACATCGAAGGTCACGTATCCGACAGCTGGTTTTAGAGTTGAAGGTTGGTGTCACTACATCCCAAAGTGGGACGAGTTGACCTCCTGGGTGCTTTCCAGGTTCAAAGTTGAGCTTAAAGAGATCGGGCTGACGGCCGCCATTCGGGCCACGCAGGCAGGCGTGGACCTCAATAAGCCGATGTTCCTTGCGCTCTTGGAGCTTTTCAATGCTCAGACTGGTAGCTTCTTTACTCCAGTGGGGGAGTTGGGACTGGCCCTCCATGAGATGTACGAAGTGTCCAAGCTTCCTTGGGGCTCGGAACCGTACGAGGAATACTTCCCATCAAATGAAGAGATCCAGGTCTTGGAAGATAAGGACCCAAAAATGATGGCCGTTTTCAAGGAGGTGGCGAGCCATCATTATCTGATGCACCGGAGGGACAAGGGTAAGACCCAGCCTCACGTGACTGCTTGGAGGGACTATGTCTTCCGGCAGGATTTGGCGGATTCTTGGAGGATCCGATTTGCGACTCCGCAAGGCTTGAAGCCTGCGGAAGTGAGTTCTGAAATAACTCGGCTGGACGAGAGGACCCCACACTCCAATGAGAGCGGCAAGGATACATACAGCTGTTTCTGGCACTGCGCGCATCGAATGTCATCGAAGGCGGTGTTGACAGCCTACTTGATGATATGGCTCCGGGATTGCGTATTTGCAGGGGGATCCGGTGCCGTCGAGAGGATACATCGGAATCTCATTTTGCCTGCAGTGAAGTTGGCCTTTGGACGACCTTTAGCTCTCCTCCCCGCAATGGTGTGCAACCTGTTGCGCGGCTTGAGGTCTTTTGCTGATGATGTGATCCATGAGAAAGGTAATAATGACAACTTTCCCCGGGCCGAGCTGCCTTTCCACTATCTCATGGGGTGGCTGATTTTACATCATCCGAATGTGATGAGTCCTGGTCCTGAGGAGGACCACGTTGAAGGAGATGCCTTCATTCGCCGCTTCTACAAAAGGAAGTGGTCTTACACTGGCGTCCATGTTTGTAGGAGAGTTTTGTCCTTCCTTCAGGGGTGGGAAATTGTGAAGGTTGGCCCGATCTTTAAAGATTTCGAGGCCGACCAAGATTTGGTTGATTCTGGCGAAGATGCGGTCACTCTGCCGAAATGGAGTTTTCGTTGGTTGCAGAGTATCCGGCCTTCGCACCTGGTCTACCGTAATCAGAACCGATGTTATCTGGAACCGTACTTGCCAAGCCGATTTGCCCGTCAATTTGGCTACACTCAGCTAATGCTGAGGAATCCCAGTAGCAGTCTAGGCTTCATCGGGAGTTTGCTGGATGGAGCCCGGGGCTGGCAGTATTATAACGCTGGCTGCACTAGCGTTAAGTTTACCACACCAGTTCGCAATCCTCGGCCGCCGATCTTATATCCGGCCGCCAAGCTGTATTGCACTATGAATACTGTGTCTCCTGGTTATGACAGGGAGACTAGTTTCATCATTGGAACCCAGTTGGAGGCAACAACGAATATGTTAGTGGCAGCCCGGTCATATCGTCCGCCGGAATTGGCGGGGTATCGGGCTGTTGCTGTGGCGCCAGTGAGAGACCCGTCAGTCGGGAAAAGGCGGGCTGACCCAGAAGCTGGTTCCTCCGTACCGAAAAGGTCGAGAAGGACGTCGACCCCGAAAGTTACGGAAGTGCCACTTGTAACGCCAACGGGCTCAGCTCCCGCTGAGGTAAGGAGTGCTTCATAATTCCAATTTTTTATGTCATTGTGGCGGCTTATGTTCTTCTTCTTGTAGGGATTGAAGAAGAAGTCTCGTGCTTCAAAACCGGGCACTAGTAGGCCGAAGGTGGTGGCAGGCTCTTCTGAGGAGCGCATTCCACCGATGATGATGTCTCCTGTGGAGGAGGGTCCCGAAGATGTTCCCGCGGAGATTTTAGTATCTCCTGACTTTGAAGTCGCAACAACTTCTGGGATAGTACCATCTGCCGTGGAGGCCTTGGACGCTGAGGATCCTACAGACTCGAGGCATCCTGATGATGAAGTGGATTGGAGTTCGTCGCCTTCTGGTGACATCCCTCCAGCGTTGCAAGGGTCCGTTGCGGGGGCAGCAGAAGCAGTGAGGATAGAGGAGAGGGTTGATTCCCCTCCTTGTCATGATGAAGGGAGGTCGGCTGAATCATTGCCAAATCCTTCCTTGGCTCCAACCATGGACATTGAGATGGCTACCGATCAGGCGGTAGCGACAGATTCTGTCCCTGTAGAGGGACTTGAGAAGGATGAGACCCTTCTGCCGGTCTTGTCTCCTGGGGCTGGCCAGGAGATAAATGTTGATCTCCCCGTTTTGCCGGGGGAGGTAGCTGATGCTGATAGAACGTCGGGGGTAGAAGAGGTGGCCGTTGACGTCGGTGATTCCTCCGGGCTTGAGAAGGGTAAGGGTGTGGAACCCTCTGTTGCTCCTTCCACTTGGGGTACGATCACGACGCATGTGCCGGCTCCTTCTGTTCCTTCGGCTCCTCGGGCTAGCAGTTTGGCCCCTGTTGATGAAGAGCCTATTGCTGCCGAGGTTCAAACCTCTCAGATTGAGATTGGCGGATCTTCCTCCGGTCCGCAAACTGTAGTAGCTCCCCCAACTCCTGCTATGACGCCGCAGGTGCTGGCGGATGCCGACGAGTATGTGAAGTTCCTCGTCGAGGGAGTGTACAAAATGCTGGAGAAAGGTGTATCTGCAGTGATGGATGCCAAGGGGAGCTTTGCGACAGCAAAAGCTTTGGCAATGCCTTGTATCGAGCTGATCCGCGTTCACCAAGGCCATGACCATATGGCCGAAATTCTGGAGGTTTCGGTGATTGAGCTGGACGAGCGGCTCGCGGAACTGCAGCGCATCCAACGAAATGACCTCTCTGTCTTGATAGATGCAGAGATAGGGAAGTTGATTGCTGAAATCGAGGCTTCCCATCGAGCCGATGTGAGTAGTTGGGAGCGTGAAGTGGCTGGGACTGAGGCTGCGGCGGAGCAGTTGTCTCAATCGATGAAGAAGACGACGGAGAAGCGGGCTGCGGTGGATGCTAACATCGCAGAGGTTGATGCTCAGATGCGCCGTCTTGAAGACCAGCGGGCCCAACTTCAACTAGAAGCTGATCGTGTTCTGGCTGAACACGTGGCATTCAAGCAGGAGGAAGTGACTCTTACTCAGCGGACCCTTGCTTTGGCTCAGCAGCGACGACAGCTTGATGAGAAGTATGAGAGTAAAACTTCCGCTGAGGCTGTCGGATTAATGCGTCAAGAAGCCGAGCTCCGAGTCCAGGCGACTGTGGAAACTCGCACTGCCGATCTGAGACGTCGAGTCAGAGAGCTCTCATCCCACCCTGGAGAGGATCGGGGACTGTAGTTTCTCTCCTTTTATGTGTTTTTCTTGCTGGGGAAATAGCGTATTTCTGTACTCCCCTTTTTTTTGAAAAATAAAGAAATACACTATCTCTTTTTGTGATGTGTTCATTTTTGATCTCATGAACTTGATGATTTATGTGGACCTATTATCTTTTGCGCACCTTGGCTTTTAGGTACAAATAATAAGTTTGAAGGAACCAACATGTTTGCTCAGAGGTAATGTGGATATGGCAATCATTAGGTTCAAATGATAGGATTTTCCTACTCAGAGGTATTATGGACGTGGTAGGAATGATCCCGGGGGATACGCTGAACAACTCAGAGGTAATGTGGACGTAGAAGTTCGGCGATCAATGTACGACAACGCAGGGGTTGTGTGTACGATATTGTTTACTCAGAGGTAATGTGGACGTGGTAAACATGAAGGATAGCGTAAGCTCACGAAATGTAAGGTTCCGCTTTGTAGGATGAAGAGAGACAACTCAGAGGTAATGTGGACGTGGTTATCTTTCTACGGAAGGATGCCACGGAACAGCTGGGTTCCGGAAGCGTTTGATTTTGTGAAAAAGAGGTTGTTTGGAGAAATACATGTCTTGGGGGATGTCAAGAATAGTACTTCTTTAGGAACTTGCCGTTAATGGGCATCATGAACAAGTCCCCATTGGGTTTGGCGAGGCGGTAAGCACCGTTTGAGTATACCGTCTCAATGATGAAGGGTCCTTCCCATTTGGGCTCGAACTTCCCTGGTGTCTTGTGAGTTAGCACCATTGGCCTTCTGACTGCTAAAACCAGGTCGCCAACTTGGAAAGTTCTTTGTTTGACCCTCTTGTTGAAAGCCTGTGATATACGGGCTTGGTAAAGTTCGATGCGTTGTTGAGCTAGGAGACGCTTTTCGTCAAGTGCCTCCAGTTCCCGCAGACGATGATGTTGATTGTCTTCTTCTGTGAGTTTGTTTGTGATCGCTACTCGAAGTGAGGGGATCTGGATCTCGAGAGGCAGTACCGCTTCGCTCCCGTAGACCAGGGAGAATGGTGTGTTGCCTGTTGGGGTCCGTATCGTTGTGCGGTAGGCCCAAAGACATTCGCCGAGCTTTTCGTCCCAGTCGCGTTTGTTGGATGACACGACCTTTTTGAGCAGCCTGACGATAGTTTTGTTGAACGCCTCGGCCAATCCGTTTGCTGCCGGATTGTAGGCGGTTGAGGCCACATTTTGAATGCGATTCTTGTCACAGAACCTGCTGAAAATGTGGCTGATGAACTGAGGACCATTGTCATGAATGATCCGCCTGGTACTCCGAAACGGTAAATGACATGGTGTTTGATAAAGCTGACCACTCTGGAGCTTTTTACTTCCGCTAGTGGGACTGCTTCCGCCCATTTGGAGAAGTAATCGGTGATGGCCAGGATGAAATGGTGTCCTCTTGATGAAGGAGGAGTGATTGGTCCTACAATGTCCATGCCCCAGGCTTCGAATGGCCAGGAGGCGACTGTAGGATGTAGAGGTTCAGACGGTGTATGTATGAAGTCTGCATGAAGTTGGCATGCATGGCACTTCTTAGCATATTCCACTGCGTCAGCGACCATGGTTGGCCAGTAGTAGCCCATACGTCGCAGTCGATCTTGCAACTTAGGACCGGGTTGATGAGCTCCGCAAGTTCCGTCATGAGCTTCTCGAAGAGCTTCGGCCGCTTCTTCGTTGGACAGGCATCGAAGGAGAAGCCCGTCGAAGGAGCGTCGGTACAGCGTTTTAGTGGCTGTATCGTAGTAGAATCGAAGAGAGCGTCTCCTGACTGAGACGGCTTCCTTCGGGTCCTCTGGAAGGATTCCGCAGACGGCGAAGTCGATGAACGGGAATCTCCAGTCTCGGACATTAACATCGGTGTTTGTCGGCATGGCGTGAACCATTTGCAAACATAGGTTGTTTCTGGGACAAATCAAGTCTCGGCCAGTTACCGTGACATAGTGTTGCGTCCCAAGGGGTGCGGCCAATGAGGCTGCGAGGCCAGCCAGAGCGTCAGCCTCCAAGTTTTGTAGACGGGGTACATGTTCGATGAAGAACCCAGTGAAGGTTGAAATGATGTTCAATGCAACTTCATGGTAAGGGATTAGATCTTCATGGCGAACCTCGTATTGCCTCCGAATCTGGTTTACGACGAGTTTCGAGTCGCCGTAGGCTTCCAGATGATCCACCCCCAGCTGTTGTGCTAGCTGGAGTCCCATGACGAGTGCGTTGTACTCAGCAACATTATTGGAGCACGGCTTCGAAAGAGAGTATGCGCGCTGGATGACCAGCTGATCGGGGGAGACCAAGACTACCCCCACTCCTGCGATGATTTGGCCGTTGGGGCCTGTTCTTGAAGCGCCATCGAAGAACATCCGCCAAACGGGGCTTCCTTCAGTGACGTTTTGATTCTTGGACTTCATCCGGGATGTCTTCATAGAGTTTTGAAGATTCTGGGATGGGGTGTGCAGCTAAAAAATCAGCCAGAGCCTGACCCTTGACCGCCTTCTGTGGGACAAACACCATGTTGTATGGCATTAGTAGGATCGCCCATGTAGCTAGCCGGGAGTTTAATGACCCTGGCTTCGTCATGAGAACTCTGAGTGGATTGACTCGGGAGATGACGTGAATTGTCTGGCCCGAGACGTAATGACGAGTCTTCTGAATGGCAAACACCAAAGCCAGGCACTCCTTTTCAACGGGGTTGTACCGGTGTTCGGCCCCGATGAGTGTTCGACTGAGGTAGTAGATTGCTTGCTCGTAGCCTGCATCGCTGTTTTGAGCCAGCAAAGCGCCAAGGGAATGATCCATGGCACGGACGTAGAGGAGGAATGGTTTGCCGGCGACAGGTGCCACTAGGACTGGCGGGCTTGTTAAGTAAGCCTTGATGTCGTCGAAAGCCTTTTGGCACTCCTCTGTCCAGACGTAAGAGACTCCCTTCTTCATGAGCTGAGTAAAGGGTTGGCATTTACCGGAGAGGTTTGCTATGAACCTCCGGATGTACGCCAGACGTCCCTGTAAGCCCCGAAGTTCTCGAAGGTTCTTCGGAGGGTCCATGTTGAGGATGGCTTTAGTTTTCTCGGGGTCGACATGAATGCCTTTCGCCGTGATGACGAAGCCCAAGAACTTGCTGCTAGAGACCCCCAGAAAGGATTTAGCGGGGTTCATTTTGAGTTGATGTGCCCGCATGAGATCAAAGACCGTCTTCAGGTCCTGTAGGTGATCTCTTTTGAGGCGGCTCTTGACTGCGATGTCGTCAACATAGCACTCGACTGTCTTGCGAAGATGTTGACGGAAGATGGTGCTCATAGCTCGTTGGTATGTCGTACCGGCATTCTTCAAGCCGAAAGGCATCACTGTGTAGCAGAAAATACCCTTCGGAGTCCTGAATGACGTATGTTTTGCGTCATCGGGGAACATCTTGATTTGATTGTAGCCTGAATACCCATCCATGAAGAACATGCGTTCAAAGCCACATGTGTTGTCGATCATCACATCGGTGATTGGAAGCGGGAATTCATCCTTCGGGCAAGCAGAGTTGAGATCCCTGAAGTCGATACAGACTCGTATCTTCCCGTTCTTCTTGGTGACAGGGACGACGTTGGCTACCCAGTCCGGGTGTTGTTCCTCACGGATGAAGCCACTGGTCAAGAGCTTGTCTACCTCCTGATCGATGGCATTCATGATGTCCGGACGGAAGCGTCGCTGTTGTTGTTTGATAGGTTTGGCATCTGGTAAGATGTTCAACCTATGCATCGCGATCTGTGGATCGAGACCCGGCATGTCTTCGTAGCTCCAGGCGAAGACGTCGATGTACTCTTTAGCCAGTTGGACTAAAGATTCTCGGTCTTCTCCTTCCAAGCTTTTGCTGATAAAGATGGGTTTGGAAGAAGACCCATCCCCGAGGTCGATCTGCTCGACTTCGTCTTCGGTGGGAGGTTCTCGTAACTCAAAACGAGACTCCCATTGTTCTCCTAGGCGTTGAGCCCAGGGTTCCTCTTCGAAGGGCTCCGGCGGTTGGTCTTCGCCTTCATCTTTCTGAGGTTGCGCCGATGTCATGTTAGCTGACAGTACTTTCCTGAAAACTGATCCGATACTGGTATCGGAATCCCACGTCGATGCTTCGGACGAGTGGGAATGTTCTATGTCTTCTGCGTCTGAACCCTCTAGAGTTGATGGTGGCGTGACATAGCCTAACCCCCGTCGAGTCCGATTATAGTAGTCCTGTGGCTTCCCATTGGGCATCGAAAGTCGGACAGGGAGATGCCGACCCTTGCCGTAGTTTAGGCCTTTATTGCTTTTCAGGTCGTAGCCCATCTTTTGGATGATGCGCTTTGCCGTATCTGTGTACCGATAGACTTGTACTCTGCCGGTATCAAGTTCTGACTCGAGTGGCGGGAGGTCTTGATGACGCTTGCCTTTGCCCAATATGATGGTGCCTTCGTCTCGGCTCCGTGGAGGGATTATGAAGACTCCTTGAGACGGGACCACTCGATTATGGTGGACGGTCGTTATTTGTGTTTGCAACGACCGTAGAGCGTTATCTAATGTATACATGGCATTCCAGTGTGGAAGACAAGAATAATTGAAAGACACTCTATTATTGATAAAGTACGAGATTTTATCCCGTGGGATTACATTGTCTAAGGAGGGTGCGTCTACATCAGCAGAGATATATTCGCCAAGCTCCTCATCTGTAAGCACTGGGGCCGGATCAGGAGAGTCCTCCACCGCTCTGACTTTGGGGTCTGAGAGGGTTATGTGAGCCCTCTCCGACACCTTGGATGACTGCGGCGGCTTGCCCTTAAGACGCACCTTGAGAGGTGCCTCGGTTGCGCCTCCGGTGAGTGGCGCCTTCCCTTGTAATTTTACCACCAGGGGAGCCGCTGTTTGAGGTGGCTTTCCCTTGAGGCGTATCTTCAGGGGAGCTTCGTGAGTCGGTGCTTTCCCTGATAGCTTGATACTCATTGGAGGCGCCTTCTGGGGAGGCTTGCCCTTCAATCGGATTTTCAAGGGGGCATCAGGAGTCATTTCAGGCTCCAAGTCCGGCTCTGTTGCCGTTTCT
Source organism: Iris pallida (assembly GCA_029216955.1). Classification (NCBI taxonomy): domain Eukaryota; kingdom Viridiplantae; phylum Streptophyta; class Magnoliopsida; order Asparagales; family Iridaceae; genus Iris; species Iris pallida. Next base: position 14,134,012 of record JANAVB010013597.1, read on the forward strand.
GCCTCATCATCGGCGTCGTTGGCTTCCTCCTCGTCAAGTGGCTTGTACAAGTCGGAATCGGTGAAGTAGGCCTCAATCCCTTTGAAGGGATCGATGTCTGCAAACTCCGTCCGGATGACGCCGTTGGTGGATACATATTTCATGCATTGGTGGAGCGTGGAGGGCACCACCATGTACTCATGTAACCATGGTCGTCCGAGTAAGATGTTGTAGTTGACTTCGACATCCACCACATAACAAGTCACCTCAGTTTTGAGGCTGCCGATGTGACACTTCAGCCGGATCTTGCCCAGTGGCTCGCTCTTGCTAGCGTTGAAGCCACTGATGGTTGTATTAAAGGGCGCCAGCCGGTACATTGGGATCCCCAGCTTTGATAGCAGCGCCTTTGGGATGATGCTTAGGGAAGACCCCGGATCGATCTGAATCCTGCTCACCTTTACCGAACCGATGTACCCTGTGTAGTACAACGGTCGGTTATGTCGGTGATGCTTGAGAAGCATGTCTTGTTGGGTGAAAGTTATGATTGGGATAACTTCATCCGCACAATGACAGTGTGCACAAGTAGTTGGGAGGTCTTCAGGCTGCTTGACCTGACTGAGAAAGGATTCGGCATCCTTCAGAGCTTCGCAGAGAGCTTCTCGGGAGTCCTTGGAGAGACGCAGGAGCTCGAACAAAGACAAGCGTGCAGGAGTACTGGCCAGTTGTGCCAGAATGTCAAAATTGTGGGGCTTGGCTAGCCCCGAAGCATTTTCTTTCCGCAGAGGCCTGTCGAAACGGGCCTCCACTTGCTTTTGTTTATTGGCTGATGAGGGCTTGGATGGACCCTCCTCAGGGATGGTGCCAGGAGGCACCACTTCGACGGCAGCTTCACCGGGCTGGGAGTTCTGTTGTGCACGTGTCTGCACTGGAAGCGCCTCTTCCGTTGAAGAAGAGACTGTGCGGCAAGACTTGATCTTCCTGCCTTTTGATTTGGAGGTAGGGCGTACCTCCGGTTGAGTCACCTCGGAGACGAGGTCGGGATGAACCCAGAGGACCTCTCCTCGAGATGTGGTGAGTGGGACGAGTCCACTCACATTGTCACGGGTGGGTGGCAAGTTCACCACCTCCATTGTCGCCTTAGGGATGGGGACGACGCCATCTTGTGCGGTAGTCGGTGGCAAGGTGCCGAACTGAAGCGACACCACATTTGCTGACATCGTCTTCTCTTCGTAGTCGACGGAGATTACATCCGCATTGATCATGCGCTGGATGTAATTTTTGAGGACGTAGCAGTCCTTGGTCGGGTGTCCGACAAACCGATGGTAGTGACAGTACCTCGGGTTGTCCACTTTCCTGACTTCATCGGGCCGCTTCGGGTCCGGAAGCTTGATCTTGTCACCCTGCTTCAGTATCTCAAAGAGTTGCAGGGTGTCGTCATCATTGAAGGAATAAACCTCCTTGGGTCTCGGTGCCAGTGGAGGCTTTTGAGTAGGCGCAGATGCGCCCTTCGAGGCATTAACAGTCAATGCCTGTTTCCCCTTTGCTTCTCGTCCGGAGTTGTTGGTTGTGGACTTTTTCCCCTTATCGTCAAAGGCGGGGAAGCTAACACCCAGAAGACGTGCATTGGCCGCCTTCTTCTCTGCAGCTTCAGCTTCGATGATTAGGGAGCTCCAGTCGGGAGGGGGAGTAGAGTTAAGCCAGAGCTTTACTGCAGGCAGCATGTTCATACTGCAAGCGGAGAGAAGCGCATGCTCTGGCATGCCTGGAGGTAGCCTGAAGTAGGCCTGACGGAAGCGTTCGATGAATGCCCGAACCGTTTCCTTGTCCTTCTGGCGTATCTCAATGAGAGACGCCATCGTCATGTCCTTCCCACCGTCGTAGAAGCGGTCGAGGAAGAGGCGTGTCAGGTCGTCGAAGGACGATATGGAATTATCGGAGAGGCTGCAGTACCAGTCATACGCCACCCCTTTCAGGGCCCCAACAAAGATGCTGGTGAGGAGCGCGTCCTCCTTCGGAAGATGCCCTGTCTGCGACTGAAAGTACGTCAGGTACCGTCGTGGAGAGTCCTTCCCGTCATACGGCGTGAGTGTTTGTGGTTTATATTTTGGGGGATAAACCACCTTGTTCCACTCAAGGGGATAAGGCTGGGGAATGCCCATCTTCTGGCGCTCCTCCTGCCTGTTCTTGGACTCGAAGCGCTCCCGCAGATCTTTGATCATTTCGACCACGTCCTCCGTAGAGCTAGGAGTCGGGAAAGGAGGTACCACCTGGAGTGGAGCGTTTGAGGGCTCCGACGTCCGGGGTGCTTCTGTGTCTGAGGGTGTCCGTTGGAGGGGCACACTCGACTCTCCATTGGCTCCTGGGTCGGGAGTATTTGAAGGAGTCCTGATCAGGGCCGACCGCATCTCGAATACTGCTTGAGTCAGTGCTTGTATTGAGGCAGAGAGGGTTTTGAGTCCTCCCTCTAGCGAGTCTATGCGCTGGACAATGTCCTGTGGCGGCGCATCAGTCTCAAGATCACCCCCGGTCATGTATACTGTCATGACACGGCCGGAAGTGGATGGATTAGTTGAGGCTTCGCTCTCAGCCTCGCTCTCATGTGGGAGAGTCACCTCTCCTGGTGTTTGGCCACCCCCAGCCACATTCTGGAGTTCGTCTTCGACAGGCGCATCTGCAAGGGCCTGACTGCCCTCAGCTCTGTCTTGAAGGGTCTCTTCGTTACCAGCACTACCCCCGGCGGTGTCCTGGAGGACATCCTCATTTTGCGGGGCTTCAAGGAGGCCGACTTCGCCTTGATGAAGATCCGCCGCAGCTGTGCTTTGGACATCTTCGTCTTCGGAAGGAGGCTCGACGAGGGTCTGGCTACCCCCAGCTTCCTCCAAGAACTTCTTCCTCGACCGAGTGCCTTCGAACACTCCAGAGGTCGAGATAGCTGCCTTGGTTTTCCTCGGCTGGCTTTTGGATGAAGACGAGGAATTGGCAGTCGTCTTCCGAACAGATGAGGAGTTGGAGATCACGTTGCATGAAGCAACCTTTAGCTCCTCTTCTGCTGACACCTTCGTCCCAAGGCGATGTCGGAGGGGTGTCGATGATTGTAGCCGTTGGAAGACCGACTGCTTTGGCGGTACCGCTGTCTTGCAACAGCAGTTGATGGTGACCACTGCACAAGTGTGCCCCGTGAGAGGCGCATCGTGCTTGTTGGTCAACTCTCCTGACCGGCGCTTGTGAGTGATCACGTTGCGCAGGTCGTTGGAGGAGAGTGCTGCCCTCACACCCCTCTCAGGCGCATGGCAGAGCCAAGCACCGGGGTGGTCGGGAGAGTGCTGCGCCCCCTGATCTAATACCAAGCAGGCATCACGATCAGTAGTGGGGGAACCACAACATTTGAAGTGACTTGAACGGACCTCAAACGCACAACCAGAGGAGGCGCGGGAGTTCAAGACCACTGAATTTGCCTCCCTCGACTTGGTTGTACACGCAGTGAATGCGCCCAAGCGAGGTGAGGACTTTGAAGGTCGACTCGTTGTCGGTGCAGAAGCACTTGAGTCAACCTTGTACAGCTTGCCATCGGCAGCGCGCATGATTGTAAACGCGTGCCTCTGGCCGGCTGCTGGCATAGCACGTTTGTGGCGCATGGCCCGTGCCGCCTTGGATTTCTTCGTACCAGCCCGCTGGGGCGCATAGTACTCAGCATCCAAATTCTCCTCGCCATTACAGCGAGTGAGTCTGTCAAAGACAGAGGCTCTTTGTGGCGCATCAGAAGTGATGCGCGGGGCATTGGCTGTGCCCCTGCTCCGTCGACGTATCTTCCTCGCCTGAGAGGAAGATGGCTGGGGAACGTGGTCGGCTGCACGCTTCCCCGAGAGATGCGCTGCATCAGCGGGCACACCTTGACTGCTGAGGACGTCAGCAGGAAGGGAAGGCTGGACGGGCGCATCCCCTTCAACGGTGGTGCCCGAGGCGTCGACTTTGCGCACCCAGACTGCGCGGGTCTTCTTCGGCTTCGACAGCCGCTTCGAAGGACTCGCACTTCCTTCAGAAATGAACTCCTCGTACGCCTGTTGATTGAGGCGCACTACCAGCGTCTTGTGGGAGAAGCCCACCTTCACGTCGTCGGCCTGTGACACGACTTTCTCGGTAGAGGAGAAAGAAGTCCCCAGCAGAGTCGCCAGCTTGTTTGCCATTAAAATTGTTTTGATTGAAATCTTAATACAAACAGAACAGTGATACAATATAGGACTTAGATGTAGTCCTAGGAGTACACTTTTGTTTAAGCTGGGTCCTTAGTGCCAATGGAGCGAGTGGTAATGCGTTGACTCCGTTGACCGGCTGACGACGGTTATCGGTTCTCTGAAGGTGTTGATTGCTCTGGGTGCTGGAGCTTGCTGAGAGGAGGAAGACGTTGAGTGTCTTCGATGCTCTTGAAGGTGACTGTTACATCCAAAAGACGGAGTCGAGGGCTCCCGAGGCAGGCGGAAGGTGCCTGTTGCATCCAAAGATAGGGATGCTCGGGCCTCGTCTCCGTTATTCCGGAAGAGCCGTAGATCGGAATGGCGGTGCTAGGCTCTCTCTTCCTTCAAAAGTGGGTGTCGCCCACTCTGGTTGTGTTGAGAGCTCCCTTGTGCTGTGGTTTCGATCCCGGTCTTCCTTGTGCTTTGGAGGCTCTTTCGAAGCCTCCCCTGGCCACAGTTTTGCCGTGCTCCTCCTTGGTTCCAGCCAGAGGGTTAAATGCTTTGTGGAAGCATTTATCCGGTGACCCTGGCTGGAAGGGCGGCACATAGCTGGGCTCTGCTCGGCCAGGTGAGCCTGGCTGGAAGAATTTGGCTGAAGGGATGCGCATAACTGAGCTGGATGCACATAACTGAGCTGCTGAAGAGATGGTGGGATGCGCCTGGTTGGAGGCGCATGATGTCTGCTACGCCTGACTGATGGCGCATGGTGGCTGCTGCGCTTATCGGGAGGCGCATGGTAGCCGCTGGCTGTAGACTTAGGATCTTTCCTTTGTAGAAATTCTCCTTTGTACAACCTTTTCTTAGACATGTAATAGACTTTTATATATAAATAAAAAGTCTTCTTTTGAATGTCTATCTTTGTTGATCTTGCTGTGAAGTTCTTCGTCTGAGTTCTGGCGCATGTAGTGTCTGGCGCATGGGCTTTCTGGTTGTGAAATTCCATGCTTCTACACACGCAAGCACGAATCGACCTGGACACGATACTGGTCGACTAGACCCTAGCCCTATGTCCACTCTAACCCTAGGTACAACCACGAGTCATCTCATGTAGTGTGTCGTGTCCTATTGGACAGGACATGGCACCACGATGATTACTGATACAGTTTTCTGATACTTGCTTTTCTGTGAGATTTGACACAGTATTGGACACAGCCTGGACAAGAGACACCCCCTTGCTGAAATGATGTTGACACACTTATCCCCTTCTTATTTCCAGGTTTTACTTTGTATTTGGGTTTCGAGTTAGGGTTTGTATTGGGTATCTTGGTATTAGATTGTGTGTTTGTGTCCAAGAGAGGCCAGTACTAGTGTTGGCATTTGGGCCAGGTATCAAGTGGGTGTCTATAGTGTTTAGTGTTAGGTGGTGTCCATGTATCAGTCGAGTGCCATGTGCTAGTGTGTGTGTTAGGTGAGTGTCTGCATGTAACAGTATGTATCAGATATTCTTCAAATGTGCAGTGGCTGGGTTAGAGATTTGAGTGAGGTATCAGTAATTAGAGAGTTCAGACCTTTAGATTATTGGAATGATAGGATAGACACATGTGGGTGAGGTTAGTATCAGTATAGTTAGTATCCTTGTGTTAGTTGTGGTACCTGTCAGTTATCCTATATGTTAGGACACCTATATATAGGTGTTACATGATATAGGATATGAGGGTTAAGCTTGGGTGCAGTACATTAACAGAGTAGCAGCTAATCTCCAGCAATTGGTAGCAGGAGCTTGGCCTTGGTTTGCCTTGGCTTGGCTTGATTTTGAGTGAGCATGTTGGGTTTTAGGTTCATTTTCTGAGATTGAGTTGGCTTGACTTTGTATATATTGGTTGATGTGGAGATTGCAGTAGATTGCAGTAAAGTGAGGGTTGTTTGGGACTTGAGCATTAGAGTGTGATGGTGAGAGAGTGAGAGTGAGAGTTTGAGTTGGCAGCAAGGCCTGCAGGAAAATTTGGCCTTGGCTTGGCATTGCCTTGCCTGGCAAGCAGCAGGCAGGCACTGTAGTGAGCATCTGCAGCAGCAAACATGCTGCAGTCCACAGCAGCAGGGTCCCCCTCCTGTTGGGGGTGTTGGCCAAATAGCCATGGGCCAGAACAGTTGGCCTTAGGCCATGGTTTAGTTGAGTTGGGGTTTAGTGCATCATGTGAGTATCAATTAGGTACTTGGTATCACAGGATATGTGTGTGGGTGTCCTAATGTGTTCTGAGTTTAGTTCCTAGGAATAAGTCCAGTTGTTAAGTTATATATAGTTGTATGTATATATGTATGTGAGTCTATGTATTTATATATGTGTTAGTTATATAGATGTGTATTCTATATATAAGTTATTCACATGGGTGCAATATATATTACTTGTAGGCAAGATTATAAGTGATGGATTATAGGATATTATATATATATATATATGTTTGTATGATGATTAGTTGAGGGTTTCCTAGTGATGGTTTAACAGATGTAGATAGATAAGGATATTAGTGTAGGGATATACTCCAGGTGAGTGTAGCAATGACAGATGAAGCATCAAATGGTTGGGTTGTCTGTTCAGTAGATTAAGGGTATGAACTTGTACCTTGCATATATTGTATAGATAGTTTTGTTTGAGGTTATAAAGGGATATGTTTGTTCAGTCCTAGATTAATAGGAGGGAGGTTAAGGTACTTGAATGTTAGAGTATCAGTAAGTTCTAACACCTAGTATCAGAGAGGTTTGGGACCCTTGATAGCTGCCCAAGTATTGGGATCAAGGAGTTGGTCTTGTAGTTCATGTAAAGAGGGATTGAATGTGGTGAGGTTAATCCCCTTTCAACTGAGTTGATGTAGGGATTTTTATAGTGTGAACACTTGAGTGAGGACTTGTATGTTAGAGGAAGGGGGAGTTGTTTCCTGTAGGTAGGGAGACCATGCTAATGTATACTGCCTTGTATGTATTAGTGTCAACATAATATATGGATACTTGAGGGTGAGACTAAGTGAATGCTAAGGTATGTTTTGATTTTGGCACTATATGAGGTCCTAATATCTAGTTTTAGCTAGTATTGCTAATATCACCAAGATACTAATCTAAAAACTTAGATATAGGCTAAAACAACCTAGAATGACCTATGTTGACTTGGTTTGACCCAGAGTTGACCAGAGTTGACTTTGACCTAGATTGACCTAGAAATCATGTAGTTTGTATTGTATACTTCATTTACCTTAAATTGAACACATCATAACCTGTATTGCTCTAAATAGGACATTGTGACTCCGGTACAGACATCTATTTTCATCAGTTGTACAGGGTATCAGACGAGTACATTATCTGATCATTTTATACTTGTTAGGATCTATATTCTTGCTCTATACTACTTTACTTGATGCTGACACTTGTTATCACGGATTGGAACTATATGGATCTTTTCATGCGATATTATCCCTTTAGCGGATACATCGGGTATTTCATGTTCGTGTACTTTATCATGAGCATCATGTACTCCTTGTATTCGTGTTATTCGTGTACAAATCGTGTGAAATCGTGTACTCTCATGTGCTTACATGATTTTCGTGTACAATAACATAACTTGACTGGATCCTTGTGTATTAATCGGGGACGGGGGAGTAGAAGTGGTTATGTGATTACTCTATTAGTTTACTCATGTATAACCTCCGTAGATTACTCCTGTATAACATCGTGCCGGTTACATAACCATCTTGTGCTCTGAATCACTAGTCACTTACAGTTCTTACTTATCATACAGATATTTCTAGTTTACCATATCTCTCTTATCTTTCATGTACTTTCTTACCGTTCATGTATCTTACTATATTGCTTGCTTTATATTTCCTGTCATGATATGAACTGCGTGAGAGATTTTGTGCTCGTTCTTGTCCTGACTTGACCTGTTGAAAATATTACAAATGACACCGAGGAGTTCTGCCCTACCTATTATGGAGCAGCCTTAGATGACACTTGCGAGCTGGACTCTCAGGAGGACCTAGCTCTAGCTGAGGATATCACCCCTACTGCTTAGACTAGTTAGCTAGACTGTCTATCTTATTTTGTTGTCTTGTCTTTGTATTGACTTTTGAGATGTATTATTTATGGATGTTGAGATGTTGTGTCGTATAGACACTTAGACTTATTTTCTTCTGTTTGTATATTCTCTATTTGAGATTTCATATCTATCATACCGTGCTACTTCTAGCTTAGAATTGTGATTGAAATGTACCTTCTGTATTGTCCTCCGATTGGAGAGTATATCTTGTGCAGTTATATTTATACTGTGTTAGATGTATATGACCTAGGACAGCATTCTACCGCCGACACTGCCACGTAGGCTGGACGTACCCACTTCTCGTTCCCCTACACTGGGTACGGGTCGTGACAATATATATATATATTATATATATATATATATATATATATATATATATATATATATATATATATATATACATATATATATATATATATATATATATATATATATAATTTGCAAAAATTTATATATATATATATATATATATATATATATATATATATATATATATATATATATATATATATGTTGTGTGTGTGTGTTACAAAAATTTGCATACATTTTCTTCCTCAAAATGTTGTTCGTGATTAATTTTATGCTACTCATTTTCATTTTTGTTTTAGTTGAGAATCAATTTCTTAGAACTTAGAATGAATTTTGGTGGACTTGAAGTTTTGTTAAGAACACTAAGAATTGAGTTTTTGATCTTTTTAGCATATGTTTTTGTATTTCCTTAGAAATTATAAGAGGATTTTGGTGTACTTGAACTTATGCTAAAGATTAAACTTAGTGATTGTGTTGAATATTTAAAGCTCATTTTTAGGTGTTTGCAACTTATTACGTATTGCTCTAATAAATTCGATTAATTGCTTAGTTGAAGAGGCTTGTCTTTGAAATTTAATGCTTCAAAAAAGTATTAAAAAAATCTAGGATAAGATGTTCCACAATAATAAGTGTATTGATTGATCGAATGTTAATTGGAAAATACTGCTACCGTACAAAAATCGATTGAATACCATTTAAATGAAATCGAAAAAATCGATTCTAAATGGTATGATATTGGTGTTGATTTTTTAAATACTGAAAAACTGACCGAATATCGACCGATTATACCGATGCTCACCCCTAATATTCGCACTACCAGTAACTTCGATCGTTAAGGGCCCCATAACATGGATAACCCCGATTGGCATGGGTTCTATGACCTACCAAGTTCGTGTGCTGCAACACTTTATAATTTTGTTTTATATGCTATGTTTCATATGTTTATGATATATTTTGGATTACAAGAGCGTACTCGTACCATTAACAATCTGGGTACCTGTAGTCCAGGTGGATGTGAAAACCTCGATTTGCTTTCTTAGTAATTAAGTTTTGTGATAACCTTAACTAGTTAATTAGTATCAAACCGTAGTGGATATTTGGTCGTGCTTTGTTGGTTGTGTTTTATCTTATATGCTCGCGTTTAGTCCTATTAATCGGTGCATGGTTAGAGGCTAAGTTCTGCTCGGGTAACGGTCTACAACCCCGGTTCTTATTTGGTTTACGGCTTGTAGTCCTGCTTCAGAGTAGTCCCTATACTCTTTCACCGCTTGTCGTATTACCCCGCTCTATTGATAGTTTTTGTTCAGTACTTCATTTCAGCTTTCTCTGTTTTATTCTCAGGATGCATGCATTGTTATCGCACAAGTCTCGATTCACATTTATTTACTTTTGCTTTTATTATTGTTGTTGTTTGGTTTGTGGAGTTTTGCCATTCAACTTGAATCTCCTTTGTGGTACTTGTTACTTGGGATTATGACCCCAATGGTTTTGTTTGGCCAAATTACTTGAAGAGCCGAAGAATAGATCATACTTGAGCTTGATGGCCCGCACTTGTAGATCAGCAGCCCTAGCATGCGAGTGGGTTCCTTTTCTGTACCACTCGTTGTTCATATTCTTTTGTGGCGTTCGTCAGGACATATGTTAGTCATATATATTCTTTTGAAGATTGTTCTCTCTAACTGCGGTCAGCATGATTGTATATATACTAGACCATGTCTGGTAGTGTGATCATGTATATTCGTGCTATGCTAATGTAGCATTTTGTCCTACTAGCTTCATGATTATATATGATATGTATTTTGGGACGCTTATTTACTTTCATGTATGATTAACTCTAGTTATTGGTTGTTGTTTGATTAAGAGAAAGGATTTATCAGCATTAGGACATACGTGATTTGCTTGTTAGGGTCCACCCAGAAAATTGAATTTGATCGTCTTGCATAATATCCGAAGCGGTCAAAACTTTATTCATCCAATATCAGAAGTTATATTAGTCTCTGAGATACTCAAATGGAAGACTGGTGTTTTCTTGAGAAAACAATACATTATCATGCAACTTTCCAATCTGACTTCAACAATTGTATGGGCTCCTCTATGTCACCTCATCAAGTTGAAATAGAATTTTACATTCATTTATCAGAAACATATAGCATCCAGAAGAAGAAGAAAAAGAACTATATTGCAGATGTACATGTTATACATTTTTTTGTGACAATACCTATTGCTCATGCAAGCCCTGGGTCTGCCATCGCATCTCAGTTGCTTGCCTGTACAAAATCCAGTTCTCAGCCGAAGTAAAGTGAAAGCTAATTCTTCAAAGCATTCTTGAGTGTGCGGATTGTTATTAGGAGCCGTTGCCTTTCCCCTTCCACTTCTGCAAACTTTAGGCTCATCTCTGAATATCTTTCTTGCATATCTTTCAGCTCCACTGCCATACACTCATTTAGTTCTCTCAGATCTGCCATTTCACTTATTAGTTCAGCCGCATTGCGAAGGTCATATTTGTGTGAATCCAAAATTTCCCCTTCTTTCTCTGAATTGTTGTGCATATTGCTGCATTTGTAACGAGCCATTAGAACAGAGTGAAGTGTTGGTGTTTTTGTCTTTGGACTAGAAAAGATAGTCCCACATCGGCTACACCAAATGGTGAGTATCTCAATATAATGCATTGCTTGTGTTGAGGTGTGCACATGAGGTGTAGTGGGACACAAGTTTGTGCCATGTGGAAGTATTTTCCTAGAAGGAAAAAGGATTAAATCCAACAAGGATGCAAGTTAATTTTTGTTGTGCGGACTCGGACTCGGACACGGACTCCAGGATGTCTCGTGCATGCACGGGAGTGTTCGGGGGGTAGACGTGGACTGGCACACTTCTATGCTGATTGCGGGATGATCTAAAATATCAAACTCTATTTTTGAGTATTGGTATTTTAGTCCCACATCGGATAGGAGAAGAGGTGAAGTCTCAACTCCACTCTATAAATAGAGCCCCTTGGCCTCCTTTGAAAGATGCACCAAGAAGAGAGTGAAGGGAGTCTGTAAAGTCCAGGAAGCCCGTTCAAGTCTCAAATATTGACTTACGAGCGTTCCAGAAGTTCTTCGTGAACTTGCTGGTTCCTGGAAGCTGTTCGTGCTCGTGTGGGACGAATAAAGCTTTGAGCAATGGTGGTTCATTCACCCCAGCATTTCATTCTCGCCCGTCATCGCTGCTGTTGCCTTTTACAGTAACTTCTTTTTAGAAGCTCTACTGCCGATAGTCGCTTGCACAAAAGTCTCTTTAGATTTTTTGTGTATTACGTAGAATCTTTTTAGATCCTCGTAATTCAGAATCCTCCAGGATCTCTGTTGCACATCTTCTTTAAGGTGTTGCATTTGAAACGTTGTCTTTACAATTATTTCAGTTTCAGAATTTTCCATCGAAAATTGTGCCTCGGCACTAACAATCTCAAAGCTTTATTGAGTAGATAGATAACTCTCGTGCTTCGCTCATCGATACCGGCTTTAACAAGTTGGAGAAATTCGATGGCGAACACTTCCAGATATGGAAATGAAAGGTCACTTTAAATCTTCAACTCGTGAATGTTGATCACGTACTGTCAGAAGGAGAACCGATCGTTCCAACCACTGGATCTGCTGCGGCTGTGGCCGCTGCTACAACCAAGCAAGCGAAGTGGAAGAGAGAAAACAGTATATGCAAACTACTGATACTCAATTCCTTGGAAGACTCTCTGGCAGAGTCCTACTCCAAGAAGACATCTGCCAAAGAGATATGGGACTCCTTGGGAAAGCTCTATGAAGATGACGAGAACCGGTCCAAGATCTTCATGGTAGAAAAATACCATAAGTGGACCTTCGAAGACGAGAAGTCGATGCTGCCCCAAGTGAAGGAGTTTCTGAAGTTGCGTCAGAAACTAGAAGACGAGAACATGCCCCTCGTCGACAAGTTTGTCGTTGGAGGGATCGTCGCGAAACTTCCTGCAGGATGGAGCAACTTCTATGCAAGGATGCATCGAAAGAAGATAGAAATTAGCTTGGAAGATTTCTTGCAAGAGATCCATGTTGAGGACGAGATGCGCTCTCAAAAGAAGATGGATACTCTGTCCAAGCAACTGGCGAAGGCAAATCTGGTCCAAACCAGAGAATACCAGGGGAAGCAGGCTGCTTCTCATTGCAAAAAGAAGGACTTCACGAATCTGAAAGTGAAGGGTCCTGCTTTCAAGCAGCAGAAGTCCAAGTCCCATGTGACTTGCTTCAATTGTGGCAAGATGGGCCACAACAAATCCGAATGCAAGTCCAAGCCCAAAGAACAAGGTGAGCCTAGTAAGGTTTCTATGATTACTAATCTAGTTGCCATGATAGCACAGGTTGCAACTGTGGGGGCTGACTTGGACTGGTGGATAGACACTGGTGCGACCTGCCATGTCTGTTCAGACAAGAACTGGTTCGTCTCTTATGAGCCAACTTCAGAGAAGGTCATAATGGCAAACCAGGCACAAGCTGAAGTACTGGGGATCGGGACGGTGGAGCTGAAACTCACATCGGAGAACACTCTGACGCTTCAAGGTGTGAAGCATGTTCCAGTAATTGCTAAGAACCTGATCTCTGGAAGTCTGCTCTACAACGCAGGCTTGAGGATGGACATCAATGCTGGCCAGTTGGTGATGTCCAAGAATGGTACATTCTTCGGAAAAGCTTTCCAAACTGAAGGAATGTACAAGATTCAGCTTGTTGTAACCCAACATGATAATATAAATGCAATCACTTTTTCTGATTATTCTCTTGAGTTGTGGCATAATAGGCTAGGACATGTTCATTGTAAAAGAATTTTCAGAATGTCTAGTCTAGGACTTATCTCCAAGTGTGGGGGTAAGGTAGAGAAATGCGAAGTATGTGCTCAGACGAAGATCACAAGGAAACCCTTTCACAGGGTCCATCGAAGCACAGATCTTCTGGAGTTGGTTCACTCAGATATCTGTGACTTCAAACAATTCTCTACAAAGGCCGGGATGAAGTATTTCATTACTTTCATCGATGACTTCTCAAAGTACGCTTTCGTCTACTTGCTCAAGTCTAAAGACGAAGCATTCGAGAAGTTCAAAGAGTTCAGGGCCGAGGCTGAGCGGCAAACTGGACAACAACTCAAGAGGTTAAGGAGTGATCGAGGCGGGGAGTATCGGTCTCATGAATTCTTATCATTCTGCAAAGAACATGGAATCATCAATGAGACAACGGCTCCGTACTCTCCTCAATCCAACGGAGTAGCAGAAAGGAAGAACAGAATGTTGACAGAGATGATGAACTCCATGCTGTTGACTGCGGGTCTTCCAAAGTTCTACTAGGGAGAAGCTGCACTAACGGCAACGTTCATTTTGAACAGAGTGCCATATGCAACTTCCAACATAACTCCTCATGAACTCTGGTTCAAAGTCAGACCTAACTTGAATGTCATTCGAGTGTGGGGGTGTCTGGCTTATGTGAAGCTCCCGGATCTGAAGATTCAGAAGCTGGAGACAAGGACTACGAAGGCGATCTTCTTAGGGTATGCCGAGAAGAGTGATGTTCGGAGATTCCTTGATATCGAGTCAAACCATATCATCGAATCTCGCGATGCTGAATACTTTGAAGACAAGTTTGCAAAACACAAGAATGTTGTTCTCGCGGATCTTCCGGAGAATGATGAGGGTACAAAGCAGACAGAAGTCTTTAATGAACCAGTAGTCCAAGATGAAGCTGTCGTCAAGGAGACACCAGCTGAACCAGAACTCGCTGAGCCGTCAACTAAGCGAACGAGGAGGCCGAAAGACTTCGGAGATGACTTCGTCACCTATCATGTGGAAGCAGATCCGCTTACCTATGATGAGGCGATGAAGACCAGAGATGCTGTATTCTGGAAGGAGGCGATAGACAACGAGATTGACTCAATCACCTCCAACAACACATGGGTATTGGTTGACCTGCCAGAAGGAGCAAGACCCATCGGATGCAAATGGATCTTCAAGAAGAAGATGAAAGCAGATGGAACCATTGACAAGTTCAAGGCCAGGCTAATGGCCAAGGGGTTTGCTCAGAAGCAGGGGATCGACTACTTTGACACTTATGCTCCAGTAGCTCGGATGACAACCATCAGATTGTTAATTGCTCTAGCAGCAATACACAAGCTGGTGATACATCAGATGGATGTGAAAACGGCATTCCTTAATGGCGAGCTGACCGAAGAGATCTACATGCAACAACCAGAAGGTTTTGTCATCAGAGGTCTGGAAGACAAAGTCTGCAAGTTGATGAAGTCTCTGTATGGTTTGAAACAAGCTCCCAAAATGTGGCATGAGAAGTTTGACTAGGTGATAAGGTCAAATGGCTGCAGGGTCAGTGAAACAGACAAGTGTGTCTATACGAAGTTTGCTGACGGAAGAGGAGTAATCATATGTCTTTACGTGGACGACATGCTAATCCTAGGTACGGATTTAAGCTGCGTCACAGAGACGAAGAAATTTCTCTCGACCAAGTTCAGTATGAAGGACTTGGGGGGTGCCGACGTAATCTTGGGGCTCAAGATCATCCGGACAGGCACTGGAATAGCGCTGTCACAATCTCATTATATTGAGAAGATGCTCACTCGCTACGGGTATCAAGATCTTCCTATTATTGATACACCTTACCGGAGTGATCAGAAGCTGGAGCCAAATTCGAGGGAAAGCGTCAGGCAGTTGGAGTACGCTAGCGTCATCGGAAGCTTGATGTACGCTACTACTGCCACAAGGCCTGACATAGCTTTTGCCGTGGGAATGCTGAGTCGGTTCACTAGCAATCCAGGCGTTGAGCACTGAAAAACTGTGAAACGTGTTATGAGATATCTCAAGAAAACTCAGACATATGCACTTTTCTACAGCGGAGATCCGTCAGTAGTGGAAGGCTTCAGTGATGCTAGCTGGTGTTCAGATATGGAGAGCGAGTATTCCACAGGTGGATTCGTATTCGCCATGGACGGAGCTGCTATATCGTGGAAGTCGAAGAAGCAGACTATGTTATCTCGCTCCTCCATGGAATCTGAATTCTTTGCATTGGATGCTGCTGCAGATGAAGCAGAGTGGCTTCAGGAGCTCATGTATGATCTTCCGGTGGTTGGGGCTCAGATACCGGCAATACCGATATACTGTGACAACCAGGCGGCAGAAGCAGTGGCATCAAATGAACTCTTCAACGGGAAGAAGAGAACGGTGCGGTTGAAGCACAGAGCAGTACACGATCTTATCAAGAGAGGTGTTATTGCAGTGATTGATGTTCGGAGTCAGGAGAACCTGACGGATCCGTTCACCAAGGGCCTCAAGCGCCAGCTGGTCGATGACAGCTTGTAAAGTGGGCTTGAAGGCATTCTGATAGTGTGTCTTTGTAATCCTACCATAAAGTTTTATGCTATTAGTTCAAAGAGAAATCTACTAGGCATCTAACTTTTGGTTCAAAGGAGGATCACTGACTGGAAAACTATCAGGTAACAGTGGGTACTTGTTCTCTAGAACATGGAAGGGATACGGACCCATAACCACTGTTGTCTACTATGTATTTTCTGCAGAAAAAACAGATCCTGTGGAAGGTTGGCTTAAACGCCTTAATGAGTTCTCAGGCAGAGTGAATGCCTGGTGTGCTTTACAGGAAGCACGGTAGAGCAGCACTACAAGGAGTGAAACTCCACGCTACAGTGGGGTGACTCCACCATGAGGTTCCCAGGTAGGGGTAATGCCTCGGCTTTGCAAGCCAAGTCATAGCGGCGTAGCACCGCAAATAGGCAGGTAGCCTAATGCTGTATGACGTAATTAAAAAGTTGTAGACAGCACTACAAAGGGGAGGATAGCCCCATGTTACAGTGGCACGACACCACGATGAGGTACCCAGGTAGGGGTAAAGCCTCGACATTGCAAGCCATGTCGTTGCGGCGTAACACCGCAAGGAAGCCTTAGGCTTCATGCTGGGTAGTTTGGCACTACAAAGAGGCTTGTGACCTCATGCTACAGTAGTATGACACTACGATGAGGTTCCCAGGTAGGGGTAATGCCTCGGCTTCAGGCCATGTCATAGCGGTGTAGCACCGCAAGGAAGCGCAAGGCTTCATGCCATATCTCTTTAATAAAGAACTCACCTATAGTGTATGAAAAGAGATATCAGGCCGTCTCTTGAGGGTAAACTTGTAGACGCCCAAAATTATACACTGAAACCAGGCTGGCACAAGGCCTTCAATGTGCAGCCAGAAGCACAGTTGATGTCACTATGTGAGTAGGAAGAATTGCAGTTATGGTGCAGAATTCAAGGCTTAGTCCATTCTTGTATCATGCTGTTATTTAACCTATGCGGGAAGATTCAAGTCGTAGCGACATCTCTCCTAATGCATGATGGGCAGTCACTGTGGGGAACGCTCAACCCATATATTGAGATATGTGGGGAATTGTTGGTGTTTTTGCCTTTGGACTAGAAAAGATAGTCCCACATCGGCTACACCAAATGGTGAGTATCTCAATATAATGCATTGCTTGTGTTGAGGTGTGCACATGAGGTGTAGTGGGGCACAAGTTTGTGCCATATGGAAGTATTTTCCTAGAAGGAAAAAGGATTAAATCCAACAAGGATGCAAGTTATTTTTTGTTGTGCGGACTCGGACTCGGACACGGACTCCAGGATGTCTCGTGCATGCACGGGAGTGTTCGGGGGGTAGGCGTGGACTGGCACACTTCTATGCTAATTGTGGGATGATCTAAAATATCAAACTCTATTTTTGAGTATTGGTATTTTAGTCCCACATCGGATAGGAGAAGAGGGGAAGTCTCAACTCCACTCTATAAATAGAGCCCCTTGGCCTCCTTTGAAAGATGCACCAAGAAGAGAGTGAAGGGAGTCTGTAAAGTCCAGGAAGCCCGTTCAAGTCTCAAATATTGACTTACGAGCGTTCCAGAAGTTCTTCGTGAACTTGCTGGTTC
This sequence comes from Iris pallida, assembly GCA_029216955.1. Lineage (NCBI taxonomy): Eukaryota > Viridiplantae > Streptophyta > Magnoliopsida > Asparagales > Iridaceae > Iris > Iris pallida. The sequence goes on from JANAVB010013597.1 coordinate 14,151,521, forward strand.
CTGGAAGCTGTTCGTGCTCGTGTGGGGCGAATAAAGCTTTGAGCAACGGTGGTTCATTCACCCCAGCATTTCATTCTCGCCTGTCATCGCTGCTGTTGCCTTTTACAGTAACTTCTTTTTAGAAGCTCTACTGCCGATAGTCGCTTGCACAAAAGTCTCTTTAGAATTTTTGTGTATTACGTAGAATCTTTTTAGATCCTCGTAATTCAGAATCCTCCAGGATCTCTGTTGCACATCTTCTTTAAGGTGTTGCATTTGAAACGTTGTCTTTACAATTGTTTCAGTTTCAGAATTTTCCATCGAAAATTGTGCCTCGGCACTAACATGAAGAACTCCAGTTTTTAAGGTTATCAGAAGGTATTGTTAGAGTTGTTGATAGTAGTTAAACATTGAACAGGGAGCATGGATGATATAGTCCAAAAACTTACCTTTCAATTTGTTTTCCTTGATGAAAAGCGCTGCCATGTCCATTAAGACCATTAACCTGTCATCAATGAAGTATGAATCAGCACTTAGAAGACAAAAGTGAACTATTTAGATAAGTATTTAAAGGAACAACAGTCCTATCTACCCCCATCAATTGGTTGGGCAGGTTTAAAATGCAGCAAGTTCCTGTTCTTGAAGACAGTAAAAAGAACATATTTCAAAATTAATCATTTACATCTTCGCCTCCCTGTCTACTAATATGTTTTAAGCACTGAGTTGATTTATGAGGGTTAAATATAATTTAAAAAATAGTTACACATGGAATATTACAGAGGTGCTTCATGCATATCTTTTCCATGGTTTATACTATCTCTATGGTTAACTCTGTTCAACTCTTTCTTAAACAAACTTGCAACTATTAGATAAGTAGCTTGACTATACTAGGTGGCAGGCACAAACAATCCAGAACGGATCTCGTGTCAGACACACCAAACTATAAATGAACATGCCGACATCAATGCTATGTCTGTGGTCACCGTGTCAGTATTTTGTTGTGTCATGTCTGTGCTTATTCAGCACAGGTTACTGTTGAAGTTATAACTATTAGTCATTGAAGAAACTTTAAGAACGACTAGAAAGTGTTTAGATAGGAGTTTAAACTCGACCTTTTGAGTTTAAACCTAAAATATGACACAAATAGTATTTGGATCAAGGTTCGCAATATCGGTATCGGACAATTCCTATGAGTATCGGTATCAGCGATATCGGTAGTACCGGCGGTTTCGGATCGGAGTATCGGATTTTTTGGTATCCGAAAACAAATAATTATTAATAAATTATTAATATTTAAAAAATATATTTTATACATTTAGGCATAATTTTAAGTATTTTCAGTGTTATTTCTTATAGTTTTGAAATTAAATGAAATAGTATCACCCTTACCGATCGGTTTACATGCAATAGATCAATTTTCTTCTTTTATATGCTTTTACAACCTTATTATGCTTCAAACCCTTGTTGATTTGTCTTTTTTCCTTCAATTTTCTTTGCCAAATTGATCGGAAAAGAGATTCTCTGCCGGTATCGAGCAGTATCGGTATTGGTCGGTATCGGAACGGGACATGACAAATCGTATCGGTATCGGTCATATCGGATCTGTATCGGCCGATACTTTAAACTATATTTTGGATGCTTAACACTCGAGATGTGCTTTTAAAATAACTTCACAAAACCCAATGTTTAAACTTAGCTTTGGGGAACTAAAAAAATCTCTTTTCTCGGCATCTTTTATGACAAATGTTTTGTAAAGTTGGACTTTTTTTCACACAACTACAAATGTTTCTTAAAGCCAATTTTCTAATTCTCTCTCTGTTACAACTATAAAGACGATACAAAATTTTATTTCAAAAATTATTTTCTAAAAATATTTTACCAAACGTAAATTTAAACTTTTGTTTCATAAATCCATTTTTTCGTATGTAAATAACAAAACGCAAAGTCGAAATTTGTAAAAATATAAAAACAACTTTTTTGAAAATTGTTTTAAATCAAAATTTCTGAAAACCTATCAAAACAGAATATTTAGTTCCTACACTTCTTGGATTATGCCTTTGTATGGACCTGGTCATTTTTTACTGCATTTTCTTTTTCAAAATTCTCATTAGTTCCTTTAATTTGTATTTAGATCCATCTCATGGCAAGTGCATCCCAATGTCTTTCATTTTGTTCATCCTATCAGATACTCTAGCCATAAATACTAGTATCCAAATAAAATGTTTACCTATATATACATGTGTATTATGTTTTTGTATGCGTTTGTGGGTGTAAATTTCTTTTGTTTTTTTTTTTTTTTTTTTGAGATAAGGCTATTCATTATTGACTGTCGCTTTCTTGGGCTACTAGCACCAAGACCCTCTCCCATTCCCATTTTTATTTTGCCTGGGTTGAGATTCGAACCTAAAAGCCCACTCCTCCCCTCCCTTACTAATGTTACCACTAGACCACCCTCTTGGTGATTAAGTTACAAGATTGAGTCACAAAATTAAATATGAATGGAAAACGAAGTTGGGGAGAGTAGGGAGGGATAGAGAATGCACACTTGATACCTTATAATTCTAGGAAGCACTGGAGTCGATGTCGTGTCCATGTCGTGTTGTTTGTACACGGCATAGACACTTTAAAATACACCAGGACATGCCAAAATCAGTGTAGTGTCCATGTCGGTTGCACCCATATATCATGTCATTTTGTATTTTACCTTTGCAACATAGCTTATACTTATAGCACTATATCAGTCTTACGACTCTTACCTCATGAGAAGATTCTGAATTTTCATTCAAGGTAGGTGCTTCCTGCGAGCCACGAGTTGCTACAACAGATCTTTTCTTCTTGTTGGTAACGGTTTTCTTCGTGGTTCCTTCCGAGACTGTAAGTCTTGCATTGCTACCCTTGAGTTTTTTCTCGATACTGGCAATAATGTCTGCCTCCTCCTGAAGGTCGCCTCTTAACAGAAGAACTTGTTTCCTCAGATTCTCTCTTTCTAGCTCATCATCAGACAAGGAACGCTTCAGGTCCGTGTACTGTGCTCTAAGATTTTCTAATTCAGATTTTAGAATCTTGATCGTCTCGTCCTGGCCATCCTTCAAATGCCTCAATGCACTGTGTTCCTCCGATGATCTGTTCGCTTCCTCCTCCATCATAGAAAGTTGTTTGACAAGGGAATCTCTCTCTAAGCTTCTTTCGTTTAACAAGTTCTCAGTTGAGGTAGCCTTTGCCTTCAATTCTTCCATCTCAGCTACCAGTTTCTCCTTCTGTGCTACCTGCTCAGAGAGACGATCTCTCTCTCGTGAGAGCTGTTCCATCTCGGCTTTCAGGATTAGCATTTCTTCTCTGGAAGCATTGTGCCTTGCTGCTTCGGATTTCCTTTGATTTTCCAGCTCCTCGCGGTTATCGTTAAGTTCCAGATACAGCCTATCTGCTTCTTCTGTTTTAAAATCTATTAGGCTCAGTAGCTGCTGGCATTTTACATGGTGTTGGTGCTTCACTGATGTAAGCTGCTCATTAGTTTTCTCCAGCATTTCCTCCAGATGGCTTTTCTGCAAATGTAATTCTCTGCATTCTGTCAATTTTTGCAGGGCAAGCTTCTCGTTTGCATCAAATGCCGATGACATTTGAGCAGAAAGCCTTCTAACTTCCTCCTGAAGCTGTTCAGCAATTTTAGCACTGTTCCATCTCGTCTTCCTCAGGGTCTCTTCTGCTTCTATGGCCCTTTGTTCTTGCTCAACCTTTTCATGTACTATAGCTGCTAGATTTCCTTCAAACCCGTCAGCCTGTTTCTGGAGTTCTGCCTCCAAGCTTTCGACATGGATTTCGAGGTCGTTGATGATGGCTAGATGTGCTGAACATTCATACTGCATTCTAAGCTGCTCTCGCAACTGAATTTGCTCCAGCCTTGAAGAGATATCGTGATTTTCTTGTTTCAGAATTTCATAGTCCAGAGCTAGCTGTTCCATTTGCATTTCTAGGTCTTCGCGATCTTTCTTGTACAATTCCAACTCACTGCTGAGGTCCATGATCATCTGATCTTGTGAATATATCCCTTTGGAATCATGGTGCCCCTTGATCAGTACATCCAGTGCATACCGTTCTTCATTTTCTGAAGTTGTCTCAACTGACTCTTGCTGAAGCCCGCCGCTCATATGTGACATTTCATCTCTGCATTCTTTTTCCTGCGAATCATCACCACGAACCTCCCCATTCTTCCGCTCTAGCATTTCTTCGAGATCCCTCACAGCAAACATCAACTCAGAGTTAGATTCTTGCGTCTTCTCCAGCTGTAAGCGGAGATTAGAATTCAAATTCTTCTCATGATCTAATTCTTTCTTCAGTTCTTCCAGCATAGACCATGGATCTGTAGTCGCAAGCTTCAACCTGGCTGAAATACTCTCATTTTCACTTGATCTTTTCTTGGAGGCCTTGAGTTCTTCCAATTCTCTTCTAAGTGCATCCCTCTCTTCTTTGATGCTACTTAATTCCCTTGAAAGGTCTTGTCCTCTCCTGCTCTCCTTCACAACTTGCTTTCGGAGTGTCTGTAGTTCCAGGTCTGATACTTCCAACTGTCTTGCCAAAGCATTGAGATCACTTTTTTGTTTCTGAAGACCACTGCCTGATTCTGTACTGTCCTCTGCTTCTCGCAATCCAGCTTCTCCCGAACTGTTTGTAGTTCCGGAGATGCTTTCATCAGGAGCAGAACTGGCCGACCAATCAACAATTCGAGGAGTGCCCCTGTTGCTGAGAGGCGACAGTAAGCTTGCAGATTCATGATGGGAATTATCGTTCTTGATTCCATTCTCCTTCGGAGTATATAATCCTGAGCTGCTGCTCTCCGAACCTGATGCTGATATAGCATCGAAGCTACTGGATTTTGTCAGGTTATCACCAGAATCAACATGTAGCACGTTGCTGCTTGAATGGAATTTGGCCGGTGCTGGGCTGTTTACAAATGTTCCTTCCTGTCAAACAGTTGGGGAAATTCGTAAATCGTAAATACCAAAGGTACGTCAAGAAGCAATGCAAGTATTTTGTTTATTTGCAGTTGCCTAAATACAATTTTCGAATAAATCAGTTCTACCTGCTAATAGATTTGGTACCTGTAAAAAAAAAATTATACTTGTCTAGAAACTTAACCAAATAGATCGCAACATAGCATAATTCATGAGTAAGATACTAATCTGCAATTGGAATGGAAATTTCAAGTTTGCCTTAAATTTCTTATCATAGATTTCAGCATGTAATGACTGTATGCACAATGCGAATGAGAGATTATATAAATCTTCCTGGTGCATGTACTGAATATAGAATCGTAGCTAATTCGATGATATTGACTTATATGTTATGGGTACTTTGTATGTATACTGCTAACATTGTTGTTACTATTTGCTTTGTTAAACAAGGATATTAGTGGTACAGCAATATGAAAAATGAGTGAATTTTTTTTTAGTACAAATTGGCCTTACTTCTTTGAGCTTGATGTCATTTGCACCGTTGGCAACTCTAGTGTATATTTCGTTCTCGGGAAAGCTTAATTGGCTCTGAAGCGTTCTTCTCTGCCTTTTCGCGTCTCCATTCTCGTCATTTTCTCTGAGTTATGGAACAAAACCATCAAATAATGACTTCAAGCAAGCAAGCAAACCTGATAACTGTAGATCTATACCTTCCCTCAGCATCACCCTGCACTCTCTGTACAGTAACCTGACAATTTGCATAACAGCAAAGTTAACGACAAAAATACACATAGATTATAGCCAAGTAAAGTGCCTGACTTTTCTAATTAGGGCTCTGACAGCATTTGTGACAATTTGATCTGTTAATTGGGATGGGAGGATGGAGTAGACCAGGTAGGAAACCTGTGACCTCCAGAGTATCCATTAATACCGGGCACACGGAATTTAATGCTACCGATTCCGAAAAAGAGGGCAAAAAAATAAATAAATTGAGAGTGCTCACATGAAGGATGGCTCCGGCAGGGGATCCCTGTAGTGGCAGAGAAACAGAGGAGGGTTTGAACACCTCGAAGTAGTCTGCCAAGTTGATGGTGGCCTCTCCCAACACCCTACACTTAGCCGATCCCTGCACACGCGCAACCAGTCAAGCCCGTCTAGAACTCTAACCACAGAATTAAAGATAGGAAATTGTTATTCGTGCTCCAATCTGTATTCACTACACTAGGTAACGATCGCACTCCAATCTATACTCCAACACTTCAGCTAGTGGAGTGTGGGAGTACAGATTGGAGGTGCGGATAACAATCCCCTAGAGAATTGTTATTCACGATCCAATCTGTACTCCAACACTCCACTGCTAGGTGGAGTGTTGGAGTACAGATTGTAGCGGAAATAACGATTTCCTTCTGCTAGGTGGAGTGCGGGAGTACAGATTGGAGCGCGAAAAACGATTTCCTTTAATAAGATATGAAGAGATTGTTCATTACGGCAGTGGAAACCAGGAGCTGGTAGGGCTTGTCGTTGATCTTTCCGGTCTTGGGGTCCTGCGTCAGCCTCACTGTTTCGTAGAGCGGACTGGTCCAGCGGCATTCCCCTGCGGCGCCCGGGGCGGACTTCTCCGACCTGAGGCTCGGCTTTCCGAGATCATGGGGGGTCAGAGTGACCACCAACGGCTCCCATCCCGGTCCATGCACCTGAAGGAAGCGGCAGAGCAATCACAACCTTGGCTTCAAAACACACACAAACACACAGAGAGAGAGCATTGCTAAGAACAGTTCGATCGGGATAGAGCAGTACCTGGGTTGCGACGAGCTGCAACCTGAAGACAGCCTTGATCTTGTTCTTGTCGCTCCTCCACCTGGCTGACTTGAACATCTTTGGATCTTGATTCTTTCTTCTTCTTCTTCTTCTTTTGGTTTTCTTTCAAGACCACATTTTCTTGTTTGAAGCAGAGGTCTCCACTGAGCCCAATGTTTTGGTTCTCTCTGCCATGAAACTCTATGGAGAGAGAGAGAGAGAGAGAGAGAGAGAGAGGGGTGGTTGAGGAAGAAGAGAACAAGGTGGCAGATCTGGAGAGTCACTAACTTTTATTCTCCTTTTTTTTTTCTCTCTCTATATATATAACATTCAGTTAGAAAATTAAGAAGCTTCTTATTTGTAATAATTTTTTGTTCTCTTCTTTGGTTGCGATTAGTGTTTTAAAAAACGGAGGGTAGAGATCAGTTAACCGGTCAACCCCTTAAAAATTTCCAGGACTAGCTATGACTCATGTGACTGATTATTATGGAACTCCAATTGAATATTACTATTCTACGAAAAGAGCTTCTACATTCTCAATCTAGAATCTAGAAATTGAAAGCAGCCTTGCTATTGATGTTCTTACACGTAATCAAAGTTAATATATATTTTCTTGATAGTTCTACTACGATGAACATACAGAACTTTTAAGTAGTATATATGTAGTTGTGTACTATATAATATATTCAATATAAGATTATAAATCTACATATAATTGATTCAATCCGAACAATGTCGGCCCTAGAGTAAGCCAGAAAAGATTTCGGACTTGGACAACCCCTCTCTTTCCTCTGCTTAGGGCAACCTCCATTCTCAGTATAATTCCAATAGAGGTTAGAGTCATGGGTGACCCTCCAAGATCGACTACAATAAGGGTCGGGGGATAACCAAATCTAACTACAAATATGACAATCCAATCCTATGGACCGGCTCTCAATCCGAATTAATCCATTAGTTGGATCGATTTAATCCAACCTAGTGTCCTGACCGGATCCATGACCGGTTCAGTTTTTAAAACATTGGTTGTGACTAGCTTATAGTATCGGTTAGTAAGAGAGAGAGAGAGTATAAAATGTGTTGCTTGTGGAGAGTTGAGTTGCTTCGGTCACACACAACTGCTGATGCTGGAGCCTGGACCTGGAGGTAGGGGATTTGGCTGCGTACAGCTGCAGGAAAAAAGAAGAAGGAATAAATAGCAAGCTATCCCTTGTGCTCTTAATAGATTTTTGGATAGGTACAGGTATTCATTCTATGTGCGACCAAGCTCGTCGTAGAAAAAGTCAAACGTGGGCGTTTGGCTTTATGCATGTGGGGCTCGGTTCCACTCTTCGGCAATGGCCAAAGGAATGGCGTTTAGGAGGAGAGGACCTTCATCATCTTATTTCGATTTTTTTTTTACTAAAAAATGTTATTTCCATAGAAAAAGGAAGAGTAGATCGTAATTTTTTTTTTTTTTTAGTTTAAGATTGTCTTTGGATTCCTAATCTCACATTAGACGGTCATAGTTGCGTAGTTGGTTGTTTAGGAGTCAAGTGGCGGGTCAGGGAGATCCTATGGGATCCGAAGATGACCTGATCTGGATCCAACCCATCTATAGTGGCCGGTACACTACCGGTGCGGGCCACTGAAGGCCAAAACTTCCCTATTCAAGATTCTAGCTTATTTTATTTTGTAGCAGTTGAATTTTTTAACTCCATCAGCAATATATGAAACATAAAATCTTTATATGTATGTTTCTATCTCCGCAATACTAGATGTGGGAACAGACTCTTTCTTTAGGGGACATTCGCTTAAAGTTTGGAGGTTTGTGAATGAGTTTTGAATTTTTTATACCTTATGTTTAGGATTGAAAATTAGAAAAGAATACGATGGACTTCATATTTACATTGATAGGGGAAAGCTATTTCCAAGTCTCCCTTGGGAATAGTTTTACATTTCTAGAAATGTTATTTTACTATTTTGTTTGGATGCTAATACCCTCAATTTATTTTCATAATTACAATTTCTATCCCAATATGCTAATAGTAGGCATCATGAAATTAAATGAAAGGGTATTTATGAAAATTTAAACAAATCAAGATTTTTATCCATGTGTGAACCAAACATGAAAATGGAATACTTGAATTTTTTGGACTACATATTTCCAACCTAACCAAATATGGGTATAAATATGTTGAATTACTTTCTCATTGGAAAAAAATAGGAAATGGATTCCAACGAATATAAAAGCTCCATCCAAACGATCCCTAGCTTAAATGGTCAAACCATCTTTGGTTGATAGCAAGGATATCTTAGGGTGAGCATTATTCGTATTTAGACCGAAATCGAAACCAGATTGAATAAGAGAGTCGGTTCGGTTCGAAAAGAAATTCAGTTCGATTTTGCTTTTGAAAATAATTAAAGAAAATTATTCTGTTTTGGATTTCGTTTTCGATCTAAAACCGAAAACCAAATAAGATTTATGCAATTATACAAATACCTCAAGTTCCATGCATGTTTAATGATAAAAAAATATATTTATTTTAAAAATAATAATTCTATGTATATGTTTTGAAGCTTAAATTTAGTAATTAAACAATTAGTCCTACTTTGGAAGTAGTTTGAACTACAACAAATGTATAAATGTGTGTATAAAAATTACAATCTTAATATACTTTAATCACGATTTTAACTTTGGATCGGTCCTTAAACAATAGAAATAGTTCAGCTGAACAAACTTAATAAATTATTCGGTTCAATTTCGATTTTAAATTTTTAGACGATTTATTTGATTTTGATTTATTTGATTTTGATTCGGTTGAGACGGAATAAACTGGACTCACCCCTACTAGAATATCTCCTCCTCTTCAAATCATTTGCTTGCCCAACCTCTCTTTTTTGTAACACCTCGGTCATCGAATTGTGCACATTAGATACCGATTGGTATAATGTCAATAGAAAAAGAAAAAATGTGATTGTATCGGCAGTCTGTTGCTGGGAGACTCCTTCTCTAATGCCCTTCTAATCTGAAAAGAAAGGGGGAGGGTGAGGAGTGGATGGTATTATTGCAGTGGGTGTCCGTTTGGAAAGTGGAGAACAGTTGGACCCTCCTCTTTCTCTCTCTCTCTCATGCCTCCACATGCACGTGCCTCTGCCCCAATCTCCACATTGCCATAGGGCAGTATCCCCTTTGTTTCAAGGACGAAAGCATTTTTTGTGGCTCTGTGCTTTTGAGAGGTTTTGAATACTAATTGAATCCAACCGAATAACACATGATTTAGTTTGAAAACATTCACTTTGATTTCGATTTTAATAATACTATAAAAAAATTATCCGTTCCGTTTCCAGTTTTAGATTTTAATTTCGGTCCAAAACTAAAGATTAAATAAAATTTATGCAGTTATTAAATATCCTAAATTTTAGACATATTTTATGATTAAATATGTATATATCCAATAACATGAGGTTTATGGCTGCGCGCAAATGACCTCTAGCCTAGTGGTTAAGAGAGATGCATGCGGCCCAAGTGGTCGGGAGTTCGAGCTCCGGTGGAGGCGAGTTGACCACAATTACCCATTCTCTTCAAAAAAAGAAAGAAAAAAAAAGAGGTCTATGGCTGAGCGATATTTGTACATCATCATTTAGCTACTACATTTCTTTCCTTGATCGTTTTTGTGTATATTTTGAAAACAATATATATATATATATATATATATATATATATATATATATATATATATATATATATATATATATATATATAAAGTCAAATTTTGATAATTTAATAACTAATCCAACTTTATATCCAAATTTGAAATACAACAAACATATGTATAAAAATGGGTAAGCCAGACAAGCCATCCCGTTTGGACAAACCCCCTGGTTAGGGCAACACCCCCCCCCCCCTCCCTTCCCAAGTCCCTCAGTTTCTAGCTCTCTGTCAAATCTTTGCGGTCCATTCCAATTGTTACTTGTCAATCGAACTGGTAATTCTCCATGTCCATATTTTGATATTTCACTAGAAATGTCTCGAGCAGCTCAGGAGTCAGAAGTGAAACTCGAGATTCGAGCTCACGTTGCCGTCAGAATCGGAGACAACTGGCTTCTTAGCATTAGTCAAAAATTGTAATGGTCTTATTTTTCTTAGCCACAATATTTATAGCTTTCTGCCTGTAATTTTTTACATTTTTTTTTTCTGGAGTCAAGGGGTAAGGGGCAATCAAATTTAGTTCTGACTAGGGCAACCAAAATCGCTAGGCCGGCCCTGTTTAAGTTAACCATAATTTAACTTTGGATCCGGATTATTAAATAATAAAATACTACAACCAAATAAACCGAATAGTTTATCGATTTGTTTTCGATTTTTAATTTAAGAATTTTAGTTTATTCGATTTTGACTATTTTAATTCGGATAAAAGTGAATAAAGGAAACTTTCACCCTTGTCTCTTGGTGAACCCCTGACAAGTACTTAGCACGGCATTAGAGCATCTCCAACTCTATTGTTAGTTTGGAAAAAAGTTGTTGTTGATAAGTTTTCATTTAGAAAGGATTTCTCCAATGCAAATGTCCACGTTGTCGTCAGAATCCGAGACAACTGGCTTCTTTGCGTTCGTCAAAAATTGTAATGGTCTTATTTTTCTTAGCCACAATATTTATAGCTTTCTGCCTGTAATTTTTTACATTTTTTTTTCTGGAGTCAAGGGGCAATCAAATTTAGTTCCGACTAAGGCAACCAAAATCGCTAGGCCGGCCCTGTTTAAGTTAACCATAATTTAACTTTGGATCCGGATTATTAAATAATAAAATACTCCAACCAAATAAACCGAATAGTTTATCGATTTGTTTTCGATTTTTAATTTAAGAATTTTAGTTTATTCGATTTTGACTATTTTAATTCGGATAAAAGTGAATAAAGAAAACTTTCACCCTTGTCTCTTGGTGAACCCTTGACAAGCACTTAGCACGGCATTAGAGCATCTCCAACTCTATTGTTAGTTTGGAAAAAAGTTGTTGTTGATAAGTTTTTATTTAGAAAGGATTTCTCCAATGCAAATGTCCACGTTGCCGTCAGAATCGGAGACAGCTGGCTTCTTAGCGTTCGTCAAAAATTGTAATGGTCTTATTTTTGTTAGCCACAATATTTATAGCTTTCTGCTTGTAATTTTTTACATTTTTTTCTGGAGTCAAGGGGTAAGGGGCAATCAAATTTAGTTCCGACTAGGGCAACCAAAATCGCTAGGCCGGCCCTGTTTAAGTTAACCATAATTTAACTTTGGATCCGGATTATTAAATAACAAAATACTCCAACCAAATAAACCGAATAGTTTATCGATTTGTTTTCGATTTTTAATTTAAGAATTTTAGTTTATTCGATTTTGACTGTTTTAATTCGGATAAAAGTGAATAAAGAAAACTTTCACCCTTGTCTCTTGGTGAACCCTTGACAAGTACTTAGCACGGCATTAGAGCATCTCCAACTCTATTGTTACTTTGGAAAAAAGTTGTTGTTGATAAGTTTTCATTTAGAAAGGATTTCTCCAATGCAAATGTCAAATAAATTATGAAGATGATATGACATGACATGACATGACATGACATGATAAAGATATTGTGAAGTACGTTGTCTAGTTCTAGACAATACAATAACGATGACTTTACCTCCACATGGTCAATTATGAATAAAATTTTTATAAAAACAAATTGTATTAGAAGTTTTAGAAAAATAGTTTTTATTGTCTTCTCAATTCTTTTGCATTGGAGAAACTTTTATACCTTATTATTTTTTGTGAAATAATCTTGACACATTTGAAAGATATTGTCTTGTGTCTTATGCCACATAACAATTGTTATTCCCTGGATGTAAAGTCAGAAGTAAACTCTTGTGACATGATTGTAGCACTTCAAAGGAAGGTGCAAAGCAGAAATCCTAGAAGGACTCTGTAAACGAAAAATCTAAAAAGATTTTTTGTTAAAGACAGCGTACGAATAGTCTAAAAAGACTTTCGTAAAATCAACAATAATGGAAAAGCCTGCTGGGGTGTCAAGAACACCAGTGCTCAAAGCTAGATCCGCCCTCACGGTCAGCTTCCAAGAACCAGCAAGTTCAAAAGAACTCTGGAACGCTCTGTTGATCTGTTCAAGAACGGACTGCTCGGAAAGACAAGGAAGAAATACTGGCAGCACAGTCGGCGGCGCAAGAGGCTCGTGCAACTTGAGCGCACTATGCGCCTAACGACGATGCTGACGTGCTAAGTGCAAAGTGCGCCAACAAAACGCCATATTACGCCTCATGAGCCCAAGTCCGAGTCCGAGTCCGAATCCGAGTCCGAGTCCGAGTCCAAGTCGCTAAGCCCCTACGGGGCTTAGCTCCAATGGAAATTAATTTCCCAAGAGCAAAAAGCATGAATGCTTTACTTGGAGCCTTATCCTTACCTCCTAGTAAAATCATCCACATGGTTCCCTCCTTAGGGTCACCACCCCATGTGCATATTCCAACAACACATACAAGTATATATGTTAAGATAACTCATGGTGCACTTTTCGTTTGGGACTAAACTTTACTAGGCATGTTGAGAGCAAGCTCTCTTCATGTCAAAAGCATGAGCACCAACAATCCCCCACATATCTCAACATATATATGTGTCTAGGGTTGAGCGTTTCCCACAGTAACTGTACATTTTGCATTAGGATAGATGTCGCTGACGACTCGAATCTTCCCGCATGGGTTGAATAACAATATGATACAAGAATGGACTACGCCTTAAATTCTGTACCACAATTGTAATTCTTCCCACTCACAAAGTGTAGTTACATGTGCTTCTGGCTTCACATTAAAGGCCCTGTGCCAGCCTGGATTCAGTGTATAATTTTGGGCGTCTACAAGTTTACCCTCAAGAGACGGCCTGATATCTCTTTCCATACACTATAGGTAAATTATTTATTAAAGAGATATGGCATAAAGCCTTGCACTTCCTTGCGGTGCTACGTCGCTATGACATGGCATAAAGCCGAGACATTACCCCTACCCGGGAACCTCATCGTAGTGTCATACTACTGCAGCATGAGGTCACAGCCTCTTTGTAGTGCCATTCTACCCAGCATGAAGCCTAAGGCTTCCTTGCGGTGTTATGTCGCAACGACATGGCTTGCAAGGCCGAGGCTTTACCCCTACCCGGGTACCTCATCGTGGTGTCGTGCCACTGTAACATGGGGTCACCCTCCCCTTTGTAGTGTTGTCTACAACTCATTTTAATTTCATCATACAGCATTAGGCTACCTGCCTATTTACGGTGCTACGCCGCTATGATTTGGCTTACAAATTCGAGGCATTACCCCTACCTGGGAACCTCATGGTGGAGTCACCCTATTGTAGCATGGAGTTTTACTCCTTGTAGTGCTGCGCTACCATGCTTTCTGTAAAGCACACCAGGCATTCACTCTGCCTGAGAACTCATTAAGGCATTTAAGCCAACCTCAACACATGATCTATTTTTCGCAGAAAATATATAGTAGACAACAGTGGTTATGGGTTTGTAATCCTTCCATGTTCTTAAGAACAAGTACCCACTGTTACCTGATAGTTTTCCAGTCAGTGGTCCTCCCTCGAACCGACAGTTAGATGTCTAGTAGATTTCTCTTTGAACTAATAACATAAAACTTTATGGTAGGATTACAAAGACATACTATCAGAATACCTTCAAGACTATCTTCCCTGTTGTGTCTTTAACCAGCTGGCGCTTGAGGCCCTTCGTGAACGGATTCGCCAGGTTCTCCTGACTCCGAACATCGATTACTGTAATGACACCTCTCTTGATGAGATCGTTCACTGCACTATGCTTTAACCGCACAGTTCTCTTCTTTCCGTTGAAGAGATCATTTGATGCCACCGTCGCAGTCGCCTGGTTGTTGCAGTATATCGGAATTGTCGGTATCTGTGCTCAAACTACTGGAAGATCATACATGAGCTCCCGAAGCCACTCTGCTTCATCTGCTGCGGTATCAAGTGCAAAGAACTCAGATTTCATAGATAACCGCGAGAGCATAGTCTGCTTCTTCGACTTCCACGATATAGCAGCTCCACACATTGTGAAAATGAATCCACCAGTGGACCTCTCGCTCTCTAACTCTGAGCACCAGCTGGCATCACTAAAGCCTTCTACTACCGACGGCTCTCCGCTGAAGTGTAGTGCATATGTCTAAGTCTTCTTGAGATATCTCATAACACGCTTCACAGCTTTCCAGTGCTCAATGCCTGAATTGCTAGCGAATCGACTCAACATTCCCACGACGAAAGATATGTCAGGCCTAGTGGCAGTAGTAGCGTACATCAAACTCCCGATGATGTTAGCGTACTCCAATTGTCTGACGCTTTCCTTCGAGTTTGGCTCCAGCTTCTGGTCAATTCGGTACGGCGTATCAATTATAGGAAGATCATGATACCCGTATCGAGTGAGCATCTTCTCAATGTAATGAGATTGTGACAGTGCCAATCCAGTGTCTGTCCAGATGATCTTGAGTCCCAAGATAACATCAGCATCCCCCAAATCCTTCATACTGAACTTTGTCGAGAGGAACTTCTTTGTCTCCGTGACACAGCTTATATCCGTTCCTAGGATTAGCATATCGTCCATGTATAGACAAACAATGACTCCTCTTCCGTCAACAAATTTAGTATAGACACACTTGTCTGTTTTGCTGACCCGGTAGTCGTTTGACCTTAGAACTTTGTCAAACTTCTTATGCCACATTTTGGGTGCTTGCTTTAAGTCGTAAAGAGATTTCACCTACTTGTAGACTTTGTCTTCTAAGCCTCTGACGACAAATTCTTCTGGCTGTTGCATATAAATCTCCTCGGTCAGCTCGCTATTCAGGAATGCTGTTTTCACATCCATCTGATATATCACCAGCTTGTGTATTGCTGCAAGAGCAATCAACAATCTGATGGTTGTCATCCGTGCTACTGGAGCATATGTGTCAAAGTAATCGATCCCCTGCTTTTGAGAAAATCCCTTGGCCACAAGCCTAGCCTTGAACTTGTCAATGGTTCCATTAGCTTTCATCTTCTTCTTGAAGATCCACTTGCATCCGATGGATTTTGCTCATTTGGGTAAATCAACTAACACCCATGTATTATTGGAGGTAATTGAGTCAATTTCGTTGTCTATTGCCTCCTTCCAGAAGACAACATCTATGGTTTTCATTGCCTCATCATAGATAAGCGGATCTGCTTCCACATGATAGGTGACGAAGTCATCTCCGAAGCTCTTCGGCCTTCTTGTTCGCTTCGTTGACGGGTCAGCGAGTTCTGGTTCAATTGTTGTTTTCCCACCAACAACATCATCTTGGACTACTGGCTCATATGAGATCTCAGTCTTATTTGCACCTTCACCATTCTCCGGAATGTCTGGAAGAATAATATTTTTGTGTCTTGCAAACTTGTCTTCAAAGTATTCAGCATCGCGAGATTCGATGATATGATTTGACTCAATGTCAAGAAATCTTCGGGCATCACTCTTTTCGGCATACCCCAAGAAGATCGCCTTCGTAGTCCTTGTCCCCAGCTTCTAAATCTTCAGATCTGGAAGCTTCATGTAAGTCAGACACCCCCACACTCGAATGACATTCAAGTTAGGTCCGACTTTGAACCAGAGTTCATGAGGAGTTATGTCAGAAGTTGCATATGGCACTCTATTCAGAATGAATGTGGTCGTTAATGCAGCTTCTCCCAGTAGCATTTTGGAAGACCTGCAGTTAGCAGCATTGAGTTCATTATTTTTGTCAACGTTCGGTTCTTCCTCTCTGCTACTCCGTTAGATTGAGGAGAATACGGAGCAGTAGTCTCGCAGATGATTCCATGTTCTTTGCAGAACGATGCAAATTCATGAGACCGATATTTTTCGCCTCGATCACTTCTCAACCTCGTGAGTTGTTGTCCAGTTTGCCGTTCAGCTTCGGCCCTGAACTCCTTGAACTTCTCGAACGCTTCGTCTTTAGATTTGAGCAAGTAGACGAATGCGTACTTAGAGAAGTCATCGATGAAGGTTATGAAATACTTCATCTTGGCTTTTGTAGAGAATTATTTGAAGTCACAGATATCAGAGTGCACCAACTCCAGAAGATCTGTGCTTCGATTGACCCGATGAAAGGGTTTTCTTGTGATCTTCGTCTGAGCACATACTTCACACTTCTCTACCTTATCCCCACATTTGGAGATAAGTCCTAGACTAGACATTTTGTTTATTCTTTTACAATGAACATGTCCTAGCCTATTATGCCACAACTCAAGAGAATAATCAGAAAGAGCGACTACATTAATTTTATTAGACTGGTTTATAAGCTGAATTTTAAACATCCCTTCGGTTTGATAAGCCTTTCCGAAGTATGTTCCCTTCTTGGACATCACCATCTGACCAGCATTAATGTATATCCTCAAGCCTGCATTGCTAAGCAGGCTCCCAGAGATAAGGTTCTTGGCAATCATCGGAACATGCTTTACTCCTTGGAGCGTCAGAGTGTTCCTGAAAGTGAGTTTCAGCTCCACAGTCTCGATCCCAGAACTTCAGCTTGGGCCTGGTTCGTCATGACAACTTTTTCAGACGTTGGCTGGTACGTGACAAACCATTCCTTGCCAGAATAGACATGATACGTCGCACTGGTGTCTATCCACCAATCAGAGTCAGCCCCTATAGTAGTGACCTGAGCGATCATAGCAACAATGTTATAAACCAAAGAAACCTTACTAGGCTCATCTTTCTCTGATTGTTTAGGCTTGGATCTACATTCATTTTTATAGTGGCCTTTCTTGCCACAATTGAAACTAGTCACGTGGGACTTGGACTTCTGATGCTTGAATGAAGGACCCTTCACTTTCAGATTAGTGGAGTCATTTTTTTTGTGATGAGAAGCCGCATGCTTCCCTTTGGACTCTCTTGTCTGCACCAGATTGGCCTTAGCCAATTGTTTGGACAGAGTGTCCATCTTCTGTTGAGAACGCATCTCGTCCTCAACATGGATCTCTTGTTGGAGATCTTTCAAGCTAATATCTAGCTTCTTCTGATGCATTTTTGCATAGAAAGTACTCCATCCAGCAAAAAGTTTCGAGACGATCCCTCCAACGACAAACTTGTCGACGAGGGGCATTTTCTCATCTTCTAGCTTCTGGCGCAACTTCAAGAACTCTTTCACCTGTGGCAGCATTGCCTTCTCGTCTTCGAAGAGCCACTTGTGGTACTTCTCGACGATGGAGATTTTTGACCTATTGTCGTCATCTTCATACAGCTTTCCCAAGGACTCCCAGATGTCCCTGGCAGAAGTTTGCTTGGAGTATGACTTTGCCAGGGAGTCCTCCATTGCATTCAGAATTAATAGCCTACAAATACTATTATCCCTTCTCCATTTGGTCAGTTTGACTTGTGCAGCAGTAATGGCATCTGCTGTACCACCTTCTGGGATCGTCGGTCCTTCTGGAATCGTTGGTTCAGCCTCAATCAACACATGATCGACGTCTACTAGTTGAAGATTGAGGGTGATTTTTCTCTTCCAGATTTGAAAGTATTCTCCGTCGAACTTCTCCAGTTTGTTAAAGCTGGTATCGAGGAGAGAGGCACAAGAGTTTTCCATCTTCTGATCTAGCTTTGAGATTGTTATTCCCTGGACGTAAAGTCAGAAGTAAACTCTTGTGACACGATTGCAGCACTTCAAAGGAAGGTGCAAAGCAGAAATCCTAGAAGGACTGTAAACGAAAAATCCAAAAAGATTTTCCGTTAAAGGCAGCGTACGAATAGTCTAAAAAGACTTTCATAAAATCAACAATAATGTAAAAGCCTACTGGGGTGTCAAGAACACCAGTGCTCAAAGCTAGATCCGCCCTCACGGTCAGCTTCCAAGAACCAGCAAGTTCAAAAGAACTCTAGAACGCTCTGTTGATCTGCTCAAGAACGGACTGCTCGGAAAGACAAGGAAGAAATACTGGTGGCGCGAGAAGCTACAGAGGGAGCTGGAACACGAACGGGTCGAGGAACTCTTTCTGCTCTCGTATAGAATGTTTTCGTCTGAAAAGAATCAGTCATTTTCTGTGATAAGAGAGGCCCTATATATAGTGTCCTACTATAACCGTTCAGATCCGCAATGTACACGACGATATGATGTCAGATCCGAAATCCTCGGATCAGTTATCGTACGTTACAAAATGGTCAGAACGTGGACAGCCACGATTTGTGCGAAACATCGCCACTAAACGAGTTACGCGTGCCCAACACAACCAGCGCACCCCGCGCTTCCCGTGCGCCTTGCGCAACCAGCGCGCCCTGCGCACCTGGCGCAACCTGCACAACCAGCGCGCCCCGCGCAACCTGCGCAACGCCCTGCGCACCCAGCACTACCTGGGCGCGCACCTTGGCCGCGCACCTTGGTCGCGCATCTGGCAGCGCAGTCGGCTCGCAAGAGGCTCGCGCAACTTGAAAGAACTATACGCCTAGCGACGATGCTGACGTACAAAGTGCAAAGAGCGCCA
The DNA here is from genome assembly GCA_029216955.1 of Iris pallida. NCBI lineage: Eukaryota > Viridiplantae > Streptophyta > Magnoliopsida > Asparagales > Iridaceae > Iris > Iris pallida. Next base: position 14,170,737 of record JANAVB010013597.1, read on the forward strand.
ACAAAATGCCACATTACGCCTCATGAGCCCGAGTCCGAGTCTGAGTCCGAGTCCGAGTCGCTAAGCCCCTACGGGGCTTAGCTCCAATAAAAATTAATTTCCCAAGAGCAAAAAGCATGAATGCTTTACTTAGAGCCTTATTCTTATCTCCTAGTAAAATTACCCACATGGTTCCCTCCTTAGGGTCACCACCCCATGTGCATATCCCAACAACACATACAAATATATATGTTGAGATAACTCATGGTGCACTTTCCATTTGGGACTAAACTTTACTAGGCATGTTGAGAGCAAGCTCTCTTCATGTCAAGGAGCAAGAGCACCAACAACAATCACAATACATAACAAGAAAATATGGTTGGAGATGCTCTAAATAGGAAAAACCTTGGCTAAAAAGGAAGAAAAAGAGGCTACATAAACCATTATTGTACATCATTTGGATCACATTGTGGCAATTTCCATATATAATTGTACATCATCGTAAATAAATAAAAATAAGTAAATGCAAGCCAAAAGGAATAATATTCAAAGTTTTTGATAAAAGTTTTTAAGCGTTAGAATTAAGATTATTTGATTACTCTCTCCTCCAAATTTCAAGGTCCATATTTCATAACCAGCATCAATAGAAGGATGTTCGGAAAAGCCAAATATAATGCAACACGAGGAAACAATAGCAATATAAGATTACAATTAGTATTAACGCATCCAGCGCTTGTAGTTTATGAAGAAAGCAGAGCAGTATCATGCGGGACCGACAGAGTTTGACCTCCCAATGGCAAGGACGTGTAAATGTATATGGATTATAATAAATAATAATATATTATTGCTATATTATCTAGTCTAATTCTTGGATATGTTATACTTTAGAGGAGAACAAGATAGAAAATGTAAAAAAAAATTTCTTCATATCACTAATACTCAACTAGAATGGTCCTTTATAGTCCTATAATAGAATGTTAAAGGCCATAAGTTACATAAGTTATGAAACCAAGGGCCATGAGTCACATAAGTTATGGAAGACCAAAATAAATGGGACATCCATATTTACAACACTTTTCCTTGGATGTCCAATGGAATATGTCTCGTTAAAATTTTGCCAAGAAAAATTCAATGGGATAAAAACTTGGACGAAGAAAAAGGGTACATATTCATATAAAATGCGTAAGCATGATAAACTGCCTTGTTAAAACCTTGCCAAGAAAGCCTAATGGATAAAAACTTAGTCGAAAAAAAAGAGTACAATGTGATAATTATTAATCACGCTCCCCCTGATACTAGAGATCCTTTAGTTGACGCATCCTAATATTCCGAATCATCTTTCTGAATGTTGTGGTTGGCAATGCTTTAGTGAATAAATCTACAAAATTATTACTCGATTGTATCTGCTGAACATCAATGTCACCATTCTTCTGTAGCTCGTAAGTGTAGACATTTTTTGGGGATATATGTTTCGTTTTGTCACCTTTGATGTAGTCATTTCTGATTTGTGTAATACAAGCAGCATTCTCTTCATACAATATCGTCGGAGTATTTTTTGTTTAAGATAACCCACATGATTCTCGGATATGATGAACCATCATTATCAACCATATGCACTCTCGACTTGCTTCATGCAATGCCAAAAATTTTGAGTGATTAGAAGTAGTAGCTACTAATGTTTACTTCACCGAACGTCATGATATTGCAGCACCGCCACAAGCAAATACATATCCACTCTGTGATTTTCCTTTATGTGGGTCAAATAGATAACCAGCATCAGGAAAACCCACAACTTGTGATTCTAAAAAATTTAGTAAAACAAGCTCATGTCGATTGTTCTGCAAAAATAACATAATATATGTTTAATACCATTTCAATGCCTTTTGTTGGTGTCGAGCTATATCTTGCCAATAAATTGACTGAAAATGCTATATCAGGTCTTGTACAATTTGCAAGATACATCAAAGCTCCAATAGCACTAATATATGGTACTTCTGGACATAATAATTCTTCATTATCCTCTCGAGGACGGAATGGATCTTTCTTTTCATCTAACGATCTAACAACATGGGGCTACTCAGTGGATGAGCTTTATCCACCTAAAATCTTTTCAAAATCTTTTCTGTATAGGTAGACTGATGGATAAAAATTCCATTTGATAAATGCTCGATCTACAGGCCGAGACAAAATTTTATCTTTCTAAGATTTTTTTATCTCAAATTCTTTCATCAGATATTTAGCAGTTTTCGTGAGTTCTTGGGGAGTACCTATAAGATTTAAGTCATCAACATATACCTCAATAATGGAGAATCTATTTTTAGATCTTTTGATAAAAATACATGGGCAAATTGAATTATTTATATATCCTTCTCTAACAAGGTATTTCACTAAAACGGTTATACCACATTCTTCCAGATTGTTTTAATACGTATAGGGATCGTTGTAATTTGATTGAGTATAACCCATTAGACATTTTGTTATTTGCTTCAATCCTTCTAAAATTTTCATATAAATGTCATTATCCAATGACCCATATAAATATGCGGTAACAACATCCATAAGCAGCATATCAAGTTTTTTTTGTGACTGTTAAACTGATCAAGTATCGTAATGTGATCGCGTCAACCACAGAGGAATATGTTTCATCATAATCGATTTCAGGTTTCTATGAAAAAACTTGTGCAACAAGTCGTGCCTTGTATCTCACAATTTTATATTTTTCGTTGTGTTTTCGTACAAACACCCATTTGTATCCAATATATTTCATACCTTCAGGAGATTGAACTATTGGTCCAAATACTTTGCGATTTTTTAAGGATTTTAATTCAACTTGTATCGCATCTTTTCATTTTGGCCAATCATTTCTATGTCAACATTGTTCAATAGATTTTGGTTCAGGATCCTCATTTACTATATAAAGTGCGACACCATAAGCAAAAATATTGTCTATAGTAATTTTCTTTCTATCCCAACTTTCTCTTCTACTCATATAATTTAAAAAGATTTCTTATAAAATTTGTTTATCGTCATGTGTCTCTTCAGGAGCTACCTTAGACTGCTCATTCAAATTTTCTATAGTGCTTTTATGTTTTGAAACTATTTTCTCTTTAGGAGTAATTACTTGTACCCTTTTCTTTCATGGGTTTTTTTAATCTTTAGTGCCAACAGGGCATCCATGTTTCATGCATGATTTTAGTGTGCCATTATGTTGTCCTTTTGGGATATCAATCTGTGCTGGTGTACTTATTGTCGGTATATGAGATTTCGTCGCTTTTTTAATATCAATGAATGCATCTGGCAACTGATTTGCGATATTTTGCGAATGAATGATCCTTTTTCACTTCTTGCTCACATCTACATGTGCGTGGGTCAATAAAAGATGGTTCATTCCATGTAATTTTACGCCATTCTACAGGAAGACATTTTATTTCCCACTAACGGCGGGAAAACTGACTCATTAATGGCAATTAGCAAACCTTGTCTTAAATAAATCGTCCGTCAGGGGCTCAATGTATTTTATTATAAATAAGGAATCAAACCAACATAAATTCCAAGACGTCTTTGTGGGCCCATCTTTGTTCGTTTAGGTGAAAAAATGGGGATATAAACCGCACATCCAAAAGTGTGAGATATCAGGCTATAGGCCAGAAACAAGTTGCAATGGTGAATAATGATGAAATGAACTTGGTCGAATACGGACCAATGCAGCTGCATATAATATTGCATGTCCCCAAACAGAAGTGGGTAAACTTGATCTTAGAAGTAAAGGTCTGGCAATCAATTGCAACCTTTTAATAAGAGACTCTGCAAGTCCATTTTGAGTATGCACATGTGCAAATGAATGTTCGACATTAATGCCAATTGTCATGCAATAATCATCAAATGCTTGAGATGTATATTCACCGGCTGTAAACCCCCAAAATTTTAAAATTTTTTGGGATTTATTTCATTTGAATATTTAGTTGGTTAAATTTCTCAGATCATATTGTGACTATCCTTTCCCATTTTTAATATTTAATTATTTATTATTATTTATGGGATTGAAAATTTTATTTAAGATTGATTCTTTGGTGAACTCATTGTTAAATAATTTTTGAAAAATATATGAGTACATATATATAATGAGATATACGCATACGTAAGGCTATATATAAGTGATATATAAATAATCTCTCCTTATACTCAATATTATTTTAAAAAAAACATATCCCAATTAATTGTTAAATTATTTTATTGAATTTTATTAAAAGTTAACTTTTAGACCATTGAATAATTAGAAATTAGTTATTTATATATATATATATATATATATATATATATATATATATATATATATATAAAATATATATATATATATATATATATATATATATTGAATACTGGAATTTATTGAATGAAAACAGGAAACAGCGGGGGCCTAAACGGCTAAATTTCGAATTTCAAACAAAATTCGAAACCAAAACAGCAAACAACAACTACACGAAAAACAAAAAGCCAAAACAACAAACAGCAACAAGAGAGGGGGGGCTCTCGGAACGCGCGCCCACCCTGCCCGAGGCAGGGCATATATATATATATATATATATATATATATATATATATATATATATATATATATATATATATATATATATATATATATATATATATATATAATATATATATATATATATTAAATATATATATATATATATATATATATATATATATATATATATATATATATATATATATATATATATATATATATATATATATATATGTGTGTGTGTGTGTGTGTGTTATAGATAAAGACACGTTTTGCTAAAAGTGTATGTATATTGGTTGTATATATAGATACATATACTTATATTATTTGTTGCTATAAAATATATTAAAATTTTAATATATTTTTGAGATATTACCTTTTATCTATGAGAAATTTTGATTATAGAATATTAAGACTATAATATATATATATTTTTTAGTATTGGTATATATGAATTGTTTGGTTTAAAAAATAATAATTAGAGAAGTCCTCAGGTGAACAGTACCCACGGGGGCGGGGGGGGGGGGGGTACTGTTCACCCGAACGGAACCCCGACCCCCCTGTAGCCGTTGTATATATATACATACTAGAGAAAAAAAAAAGATCAAACCCTAACCCTAGTCCCTGCGACCCCTAGCCAGGCACGCGCGCGCCACCGCGGGGCAGCCACTACCACGTGCGCGACAACAGAACGAAGGAGCAGCCGCATCAGCATTGACAATGAAGACCCCATTTTTGCAGTAAGTTCCCTCCCTTGTTTCTCCATCGTTTTACGATTCGTAAACTGTTCCGGGAAGCCTATACGTCCCTCTAGGAATCCTAGTAAGTAGATTTGAGATTCGACGAAGTTTCAACATGGAGAAATCGATGCGAAGTGGGACGAAAACCTGTTCAGAAATCGGAATAGAACTGTCCATGTACCCATATTGGAGGATCGATTTTAATCGATCTAGTATCAGTTTAAAAATTGTACCTGAACAAAGTTATATACCACATGTAGTACTTAGAAACCCTTTTGGTAGTTTAAATTTATATTTACTGTATTTAAATATTTTCAAATTCAAAGTTGAGGAAAAACGATTTTAAAGAAACCATAAATTTTTGAAAACTCTCCGATAGGACATGCGTCCCGCCAAACCGAGCGACGTGGTCGCGAACTGAAAACATCGAAAGGTGCATATCGACTTCGCGAATGTGTGTGCTTTGACGGAATTCAAATTGGTTGTGTGTGCGCGACGAATTTGAAGCGTATCCGTCGAAATTCACCGTATCGGCCTCTTTACAAATTTTCCAATTACTTTGTGCACATTCGTCAAATTGAGACAAAACTTGTGCCAATAGGACCGTATCATTTTTCTGCTCATGTGTGCCAAGTTTGGTCCGATTCTGAGAATGTCGACTGGAACGCCTATTTAGCGGGCCCGCGACCCGTTCCAACGGGCAATTTTGTGCACGGCTCATTGAAATTCAAAATTGGATATACCGTTGAGTTCGTCTCCTCAAATCGGACCCATAGACACGTAGTTTGATGACTTTAGAGACCATAGATATTGGCATGTGTTTCGGTGCAAAACGGGTCCAACGGCTTATATCATTTTGACCCGAAATTATGATTTTGCCCCTGTTCCAGAATTAGACTTTTGGACAGGTGTTTCCTAGATATATCTTTTATTCCAAATACGTTCGTGGTGTTTATTTCAGCATCCGAGTATGTATGCGGGATTTGGCTTGCATCGCTTCACTATTCTGACGGTTCGAGCTATTGGACGTCGCCCTTTTGGACACAACCTCAGGCAAGATACCTTGCCATATTTACTGCTTATATTTAGTTGTATTTTCTTTAGTTATTGCATATTCCTGTCTGTTTATTCCAGTTCCTTCAATTGATTTACTTACTTGCTTTTCGTGATACATGATGCAAGTACTTGTCTTATTTTCTTCTTGTCTTTAAATTCTGCATATGGACCTAGAGTAAGAGACTACCATCTGTAGTGTAGTGCATAAATCTTGACACAGTTGTACCATGAGATATGTGTGAGATGAGTAGCATGTAGAGGTACTTGCGTGTTGGCTGATCACCCGTGCGCATGTATTAGGTCTAACAGCTAATAGAGGCATGTTATGAGACTTAGCAGTTAGTAGAGGTACATGATCGCGGATGCGACTTCGATAGGTGCATCGGGTGGAAGAACAATTCCTTGTCGTATGGGCTTCTATTACACATTTCTTTGTAACCCGGAAGCTCCGCTGGAGATACGGGTATGATGACCCCTCAGGTTGGCCACTGACATTTTTGAACGTTATGCGCTTAGTCACTGGTGTCCAAGAGGGGACTATACAAGATCCTATTTATAGCCAGGGCTCATGCGACTAAAGGTTTGTTCTTAACTGCATAAACACATTAGAATGGTTAGATAACCCTAATCAATGTTATGTCACCCCCATTCCATTAGTAGCTTGGGACAATGTCGTATCACGAAATGGTGTGCTACCCCTTGTCCTTGTTTGGTTGTAGGGGTAGTCCACTATTTCGATGATGAGATATTGTGTCTTGTTACGAATGGGACTATTTTACTTTACTTGTAATTTACGACATATATATTCAGTTATGTGGCATGTTCTTCCTGTATCTTGTTACGCCCCTCTGAGGACCTGGTGATCTCTCCAGGTGTGTGCTTCTGTGATATCTGCAGGTGTTTAGCCATGGCCGTGATCTTCTCCATCCTTTCATAGAGTATTGCCCTTGGGTCGACTTGCTACCTTTCCTTCGCATTTACTCCCATGTATTATCCTTCTCATTTAAATGGTTGGTAGAGGATTTGTCTCCGCCCAACTACATGTATAAATGACAAAATTCACAGTTGATTTATTTTATTATTCTTTTATTTGGTGGATGAGATTTAGTTGTCATAGTTTTCTATATTTTACAGCTTATGTATACATACGAGAGTTCCATATATTGGAGTATACTTCGTATGTATACAACTGGCATGTCTACGTACTTAGTCCTAAGTATTTTGGGACTAGGGCGTTACATATTTTTGTGGTGGCTCATGCAGGTCAAGTTTATCACTTCGATTATGTAACTGTACCGATGTGAACCTGCAGATAGGATTAAAGTCTAGAATCTCATCTACATGCTTGATCTCCTCCTTTGATTCCAATTTCGAACTCTCATCTGACTACCTTGATTTTCTTCTGCTTGATTTCCTTTCTACCATAAAGCTTAATATTTCCCTTCATGCCTGATAGAGAGGTTAGGAAGATAACTCATACTAGTTACACTTGTTATATTTTTTAATCACTCTATTAGTTAATTTTTATAAGTTGGGTAGTATGACTATAACCTACCACCCATATCCTTGTAACTTAGTATTAAAGTGTAACAGGGTGACAATGAATATATGCTAGTGTAGGAAGATATGTTTAGCTAGAAGATAGAGTTTAGTATCCTATACCCCTATTGGTCAACCAAGGCCTGATACAAAAGACCGTAGGACGACAGTATAAGCAGGAACACCGGACAAGACTTAGATCTTTATGAAACTTGAACTATTTATTACTGCTTTCAACATTATCTCTCATACTTATACTTTGCAATATCGTGAATGTTGTTGCAATTTATAGCCTAGTTTGTAATCTTATTCTTTTTGAGCTTGTTCAAGACATATGTATACTGGGGACGCCCACTAACATATTGTCTAATTAGAATCAGTGTATTATGGTCTGATCAACCTTGATGCATTTGGTTCGCTCTTCATTTGATTATCCCACGTGGATTGAGATATTGAGGTATCTAGGATCTCATCCGTGACTGCATTGACAATTCCTCTTGAATTATACATTCGCCTTTGAATCACGTAATTGTATTCGATGACATATTTCTTGAACTCTTTATTGCTTTTGTCTTTCACTAATATGGAAAGACGAACGCTCGTATTTAGTAGATAGAAATAGAGTATCCTCCATGACCATGATAGTTGTATACACAAGTGTAGCTACCATCGGCCAGCCATATGACTGCAACCTTGCCCTAAGTTACTCGTTCTCCCCTCGACCCTAAAACTAAGATCATGATCTTCTAGTCATTTGAATTTGAGAATGATTAGGATCTTATCCTTGATCAAATCACCAACCTAGGAGACTAACTATTCGCAAGAAACAAATTATTGTGAGTCTCTAAATATTTTTTTTCTTGAATCTTGCCTTAACTAGCAAGCCCTATGCCTTAACACAACCTTTACTCGACCAAGCCCGCAGTTTAGACATAAGAGGAATAGACAAAAACGCAAGCATTTACCATGACTATGATAGACACACATCCGAGATTGGGATCCCACGTGCATCATTCAAGTTATACAATTTTATTATTAAAGAGGTGAATAAGCATTAGAACAACACGTTCACCAGCTTAGCCAATATATGTAGCTTAACACTCCATCATGTTGATTTACTAGTTATCAACAAACAATGCATGAGCACTACATGCAACACCATTAGAAACCTTATGACTATAGTCTGACCGACTTAGCACAGATAGAAATTCATGACTTAGCAGCTTGAGATCTTTCATATGACGTGCTTTAGAAATTGTTACCCCATCAAGAGACTCTCGCATATTATGAACGAGTGGGTCATTCTATTTTATCGACTCATGCGTCGTTGTACGCCACCATTTATTAGAAATTGGAATGCGATCCTGGAACTTGATTCGTAATTACCATATCACATTATCGATCACATTGTGCCTTATTATTATCAAGGGTCAGGGTACGATGTCGCGACTTCAATATTCCCAACCTCATTATTCCTAAAACTATGCCCTAATCTTTAGAGTGAATAGATTGTAAGTCTTCTACATTTTGGGATTTCACTAAGATTATGATTGAATAAAGTAAATTTGTTCATTCTAAGAGGGTATATAAGTGGATTATAAACTCCCACTTCCTATTTAGATCATTTAATGTCCCTGACCGTGACTTTAATATTCGGAGCACGAGACCAGCTGTTTCCTTCCAGTAAATTACACATACAAGATCTAGACGAGTCCACCTTCAAGTAGGCATATCATGTCTCACTCAAACACGTCCCTTATACTCTATTTTTATGATACGACTTTCAGATCAAAACGGCTAAAGATAACCCTTAACGTAATACCGAAATACTTTCCGGCTGTAATTAGGGATCCAACCTCGACTTAAAACTTTTGTCCCAATATATGGTTGTGATCTGCTCAAAGCCCCCTACGCACATGGCAATAGTGTGCCACTCAATAGAGGCCCTTGTGCTACTTAAACACAAAAGTCAAGGAAGGCACATCTTCATGACTTACAGAACCTATTCTATACATTATCTTAACCTAATAGGGATGGTTTAAATTGATTCTACAAGAATTGTTCAGCCGTTATAGATTAAAATCTAAGGTTCATGCAATCAAGGAATGAATTCCAATTAGGGAACTCATTGAGATTCTGTTAAACCCATCCTTGTCTATCATCATATATGGACTATAAAACCAAACTTGATGAAATATGTCCTACACCTATTAGGTAGCCCTCATCTCATGGCCCACTAATTCCCTTCCATGAATTCCTTAACAGTATCTCTCCGTAACCTGTATAAGAGATGAATGAAACCCTGTAGTACCAACTTGCTTCCGGTTATGATTGACCAAGACCCCTCCCACTGCCTTGATAAGACATGATCAATATATGGATAATGTTAAATAAAGTAACTTCTAGGATTCTGATAGAGTCGATGACCACAATTAGAAGTACCTCGTATGCTCATACATCTCTTTTACCTTAATACTGGTAGAAGTCCTATTACTGTGCTTTTCCCGATTTACCAATTTATAGCAGTGAGTAGAACATTGAACTCAGTGTACTTTCTCTCTCTTAGAATGGGATGCCCTTCGTAATCGCTTTTCTATCTGTTGGGAGTTACGATACAATCTTCATATTACACTCTATATCCCTTTGCTCGTGTGTTAGATAACCGCGGTAGAAGATCGCAACTTTGATTCTTCAAACTCCATACTGGTCAATAAATTACGTCTTAATTTCAATTCCGAGAGTGAAAATCTCATAAAGTGTTTCGGCAAGCTCCTCTAGGTATTAGCAGATGCGTGGGATAAATTGGTTCCAATTGAACTAATAAAATAGTGACTCATAGCATCCACTTCTATCTATACCATCCGATGACCTCTACCGTGACTTTGATAATTAAAGCACAACACTAGCCTTTTCCTTCAAACAAAGTTCACACCCAAGAACTAGACCAATCAAGTTATACACATGACGTACATGTCCCACCTAACCACACCATCTTGTGCGCTATTTCAATTACACCACTTGTATGACATATTTTTTTCTTAGAAAGAAACATATATATCCATTTTCTTCCCATTTGATTTTAACCATGCAATAGCGACCTTTTCCCACCAACAAACTATACACCCATGATCCATGCAAGGCTAAGACTACCCTATCTTGTAAAATGTGGTGTCTGTTTGGATTCCTTCTATAACTACCTCCACCACCTTTTCAGGAATCGATTTATGATTGAAATACTTACTCTCCATTCGCTTTCAGCCTCATTATATTTTTATACTTTATATTTAAGTTTTATTTTAATTTTGAGGACGAAATTTTTATAAGTTCGGTAGGATGTAAACCCCCAAAATTTTAAAAAAAATTGGGATTTATTTCACTTGAATATTCAGTTGGTTAAATTCTCAGATCATATTATGACTACCCTTTCCCATTTTTAATATTTAATTATTTATTATTATTTATAGGATTGAAAATTTCATTTAAGATTGATTCTTTGGTGAACTCATTATTAAATGATTTTTGAAAATATATGAGTACATATATATAAGGAGATATACGCATATGTAAGGCTATATATAAGTGATATATAAATAATCTCTCCTTATACTCAATATTTTTTTTAAAAAAAACATATCCCAAGTACTTGTTAAATTATTTTATTGAATTTTATTAAAAGTTAATTTTTAGACCATTGAATAATTAGAAATTAGTAGTTTTATATATATATATATATATATATATATATATATATATATATATATATATATATATATATATATATATAACTACTAATTTCTATATATATTTTATATATATATATATATATATATATATATATATATATATGTGTGTGTGTGTGTGTGTGTGTGTGTGTGTGTGTGTGTGTGTGTCATAGATAAAGACATGTTTTGCTAAAAGTGTATGTATATTGGTTGTATATATAGATACATATACTTATATTATATGTTGCTATAAAATATATTAAAATTTTAATATCTTTTTGAGATATTACCTTTTATCTATGAGAAATTTTGATTAGAGATTATTAAGATTATAATATATATTTTTTAGTATTGGTATATATAAATGGTTTGGTTTAAAAAAAAATAATTAGAGAAGTCCTTGGTGAACAGTACCCGCGGAGGGGGGGGGGGCACTGTTTACCCAAGCGGAACCCCGACCCCCCTGTAGCTGCTGTATATATATACATCTAGAGAAAGAAAGAAAAAAGATCAAACCCTAACCCTAGTCCATGCGACCCCTAGCCAGGCATGTGCGCGCCACCGCGGGGCAGCCGCTAACCGCGCGCGCGACAATAGAACGAAGGAGCAGCCGCATCAGCGTTGACAATGAAGACCCCATTTTCGCAGTAAGTTTCCTCCCTCGTTCCTCCATCGTTTTATGATTCGTAAACTGTTCCGGAAAGCCTATACATCCCTCTAGGAGTCCTAGTAAGTAGATTCCAGATTCGACAAAGTTTCGACATGGAGAAATCGATGCAAAGTGGGACGAAAACCTATTCAGAAACAGGAATAAAACTGTCCATGTACCCACATTAGAGGATCAATTTTAATCAATCTAGTATCAGTTTAGAAATTGTACCTAAACAAAGTTATAGACCACATGTAGTACTTAGAAATCCTTCTGGTAGTTTAAATTTATATTTACTGTATTTATATATTTTCAAATTCAAAGTTGAGGCAAAACGGTTTTAAAGAAACCATAAAATTTTGAAAACTCTTCGATACGACGTGCATCCCGCTAAACCGAGCGACGTGGTTGTAAACCGAAAGCATCAAAAGGTGCGTATCGACTTCGCGAACGTGTGGGCTTTGACAGAATTCAAGTTGGTTGCGTGTGCGCAATGAATTTGAAACGTATCCGTTGAAATTCACCGTATCGGCCTCTTTGCAAAATTTTCAATTATATTGTGCACATTCGTCAAATCGAGATGAAACTCATGCCAGTAGGACCATATCATTTTTCTGGTCCTGTATGTCAAGTTTGGTCCGATTCTGAGAAGGTCGACAGGAACACCCATTTAGCGGGCCCGTGACCCGATCAAACGGAGGATTTTGTGCACGGCTCATCGAAATCCAAAATTGAATATACCATTGAGTTTGTCTTCTCAAACTAGACCCGTAGACACGTAGCATGACGACTTTAGAAACCATAGATATTGGCACGCATTTTGGTGCAAAACGGGTCCAACGACAGACATCATTTTGACCCGAAATTACGATTTTACCCCTGTTCCAGAATTGGACTTTTGGATAGGTGTTTCCTAAACATATCTTTTATTCCAAATACGTTCTTGGTGTTTATTTCAGCATCCGAGGATGTATGTGGGATTTGGCTTTCATCGCTTCACTATTCTGACGGTTCGAGCTATTGGACGTCGCCCTTTTGCACACAACCTCAGGCAAGATACCTTGCCATATTTACTGCTTATATTTAGTTGCATTTTATTTAGTTATTGCATATTCATGTCTGTTTATTCCAGTTCCTTCAGTTGATTTACTTGCTTGCTTTTCGTGATACATGATGCAAGTACTTGTCTTATTTTCTTATTGTCTTTAAATTCTGCATATAGAGTTAAGGGACTACCATCTGTAGTGTAGTGCATAAACCTTGAAACAGTTGTACTAGGAGATATGTGTGAGATGAGTAGCATGTAGAGGTAGTTACGTGTTGCCTGATCACCCGTGCGTATGCTTTAGGTCTAACTGCTAATAGAGGCATGTTAGGAGACTTAGCAGTTAGTAGAGGTACATGATCGCGGATGCGACTTCGATAGGTGCATCGGGTGGGGAGAACAATTCCTTGTCGTACATGCTTCTATTACACATTCCCTTGTAACCCGGAAGCTCCGCTGGAGATACGGGTATGATGACCCCCTCAGGTTGGCCACTGAAGTTTTTGAACGTTATGCGCTTAGTCACTGGTGCCCAAGAGGGGACTATACAAGATCCTATTTATAGCCAGGGCTCATGCGACTAAAGGTTTGTTCTTAACTGCATAAACACATTAGAATGGTTAGATAACCCTAGTCAATGTTATGTCACCCTCATTCCATTAGTAGCTTGGGATAATATCGCATCACGAAATAATGTGCTACCGCTTGTCCTTGTTTGGTTGTAGGGGTAGTCTATTGTTTTGATGATGAGATATTGTGTACGATTGGGACTATTTTACTTTACTTGTGATTTATGACATATTATATATATTCAGTTATGTGGCATGTTCTTCCTGTATCTTGTTACGCCCCTCTGAGGACCTGGTGATCTCTCCAGGTGTGTGTTTCTGTGATATCTGCAAGTATTTAGCTAGGGCCGTGATCTTCTCCATCCCTTCGCAGAGGATTGCCCTTGGGTCGAATTGCTACCTTTTCTTTGCATTTACTCCCGTGTATTATCATTCTTATTTAAATGGTTGGTAGTGGATTTGTCTCCGCCCAACTACATGTATAAATGACAAAATTTACAGTTGATTTATTTTATTATTCTTTTATTTGGTGGATGAGATTTAGTTGTCATGGTTTACTACATTTTACAGCTTATGTATACATACGAGGGTTCTATATATTGAAGTATACTTCGTATGTATACAGCTGGCATGTCTACGTACTTAGTCCTAAGTAGTTTGGGACGGGGGCGTTACACCGGCATTATCAAGACGGATAGTCTTGATGGAATAATCAGGGAATTGAGCCCTTAATCTTTAATATGAGCAAGAAGTTTGGCAAAAGCAACCGTTCGTGTTGACAATGGACTTACTTGTGACCATCTAGATGATGCATCTATCAAGACCATAAAGTAACAAAATGGTCCACAAGGTGGGTCAATGGGTCCACAAATATCCTCTTGTATTCTTTGTAAAAATATAGGGGACTTAAGATTAACTTTCATTGGAGATGGTCTTACAATTAATTTCTCTTATGAGCATACAACACACACACAATCACGAGGTAAAAGAATCTTTTGGTTCTTTAGAGGACGCCCACATGAGTTTCTAACTATTCGATGCATCATACTTGATCCAGGGTGGCCAAGTCGATCATGTCAAAGCATAAAAAGTTTTGGATCATTAAACTTTTGGTTTATCGCAGTGTTAGATTCTATGACACTTATGTTTGCATAATACAATCTTGATGAGAAAATATGAGTTTTTTTTCACATGCTTCTGGCATGAATCGTTGGATGTAATACATAGATATTCCATATTTCTCCTCATTCATAGTATCGATATGGAAACCATTGAGACGTATATCTTTGAAACTTAGCAAAAAATAATTTGACTTGCTAGAATACAAAGCCTCTTTCTCCCAAATATTTGTTCTATTCGGTAATATAATGTTCACTCTTCCAGAGCCCTCAATTAGTTTTGTAGTACCAAAAATTGTACTAACATTTTTTTGCCAATTTTATATTCGAAAAGTATTTTCGATCTCGAAGAATTGTGTGCATTGGTCCATTGTCAACCAGACATATCTCCACCGTTGGAGTTGTTCACTGCTTCTTTATTTTTCATATTTCTATAATCAAAAAATAAACGAGGTAAGAAACATTATGAAACTTAATTTATTAATCCGATATTATAATGACCAAGACTTAGAAACATGAGAATACAAGCATTGAACTAAAATTAAACTTAGGAAAATAAAGTTCAAATTAGTCTAAATCCCAACACAATCATTTTTGTTATTTCCATTGCTATCATTAGCATCATCACCCCAAAACTTAATCCCATTAATTCCTTCACTTGGCTCGTTTAAGAAATCATCAACATCCAAATGAGTAAATTCCATTGGATCATTTTCATCTTCAATAATTTTACTGAAATCTGCAAAATTGATTTATTTCACTTTCCTTTACCCTTGATAGATGTCTGGTAAAGGTCAATTAGGTGCTTTAATTAACGACATGTACAAGACCAATGCCCTTTTTCTCTACACCTATAGCAAGCCTCTTCATAATTCTTCGGAGAATCTATTTTCGTACCCTTTCCTTTATCATGTTTTCCACCATTGTTGTTCCACTTCAAGTGGTATGGCCCAACCTTCTTGTTGAAGGCATGATAATTAGGACCACTATGATCTTGAGTTTTACCATGACTATAACTACGACCATGACCACGGCCACGACTGCGACCATGACCGCAACCACGACCATGTCTTTGTCTATAGTTATTTGCATTCGCTTCAGGGAATAGTTGTGATCCAGTAGTGGGAGTTATGGTTTTTCATTAGGAGCTCACTATTTTGTTCATCAACAAGTAGGCATGAGATCAATTGAGAATATTTTTTAAAACCTTTTTCACAGTACTGCTATTGCAGGAGAATGTTCGTGGCATGGAAAGTGGTGTATATCTTTCCAACATATCTTCTTCAGTAAAATTATCTCTGCACAATCTCATTTGGGACACAATTTTGAACATTGCAGAGTTATATTCGTTTACCTTCTGAAATCTTGCAACCTCTGGTGCATCCAATCATAATGAGCCTTTGGGAGTATTACACTCCTTTGATGATTATAATGTTCCTTCAAGTTTTTTCATAAAACAGCTGGGTCTTTATATTCGGATTTCAGCCCTTTATGGAGGTGATGTCGAATGAAAATCATTGCCTTTGCTTTATCTTGTTCGCTTGCCTCATTTTTCTCATTAATGGTATGTTCAAGGTTCTTTCCACTCAAATGGATCTCAGCCTCAAGAACCCAAGTCAAATAATTTCTTCCCGGAATATCAAGAGCAGCGAACTCAAGCTTGGTAATGTTTGCCATATGTCTTAAAAAGAAATATTACTTTAAAATATAATACACATACTCAAATCTACAAGTTTGAGTTTCAATTAGCTATCAAGCCTAACATATTTTATTTTGGCTTCAAGCCTTATATTCAATATTATAGGTTTGGAGATGAAACTTCAGGTTCATCTAAATACAAAGCTCTAAGATATTTGCCATAAATTCACAAAGTTTGGAGCTAATAAAATTGCTGGAGATGATTAATCCTAGATTACTAAGCAATCCAGATAATTTTATCAAGGCTATTAATTAAGGGTAAAAATCAGTGGACAAATAATTAGTCAAAATTTGATAATTAATGGGGAATAACGACCAACTAGAAATCACTCCAAATAAAATGACATAACTAAAGCGATAAGAAGTCGCAAATTTTTTTTTGTGAGAATATTGTCTCAAGACAAACATGATTAACAAACAAACCATAAGCAAATGAATCCATAAACAAATATACTAATATATTTTGGCAATTGCATGTAGTATTGGATATAATTTAAAAATGCATGAATAAACAAGACCACTATTATGAACAAAAATTCTTGAATAAGCAAGCCATGACTTGGTGGGAAGCTTGCATCAGGTAGAGAAAGATAACATCAAGAAGAAATGTTAGGACGTGAAGTGCCAATTTGTTAAGAGCGATTCTATCATGTGAGTATCAGCGCCTTATGAGTAAGTATTTACAAATAAGTGGAAATAATTTATCAATTGGATGGATTAGTGAACAACCAATAGTAAACTATGAGCAAAACACCAACCAGATCAATAAAACATTAGTAGGCAGAAATGTCATGTCCTAATTCTTTAATTAGATCAAAAAGATCAACCGAAACCATAAAATACAAATCAGAACAATAAAATACCAGTAGGAAATCTCCAATAATAAGTTAATGTCCTAGACTCCAACCAAAGGCATCTACTGTTGGGCTAAAAAAATAGATATTGTGTGGGTTAGTTTTGTTAACTCTACTAATATTAAACCCCAAAGGTGAATATATTGGCAAAAATTGGCGCCAACTGTGGGAATAAGAAACCATCATACTGCCATATGAATGCATGAATAAAAAAATTTAAAAGTGACGGAAGTTGGATATAAAGCCCATAACTTTTGTGTATTTATTTTATTCATGTTTTATTAATTATAATTGTGAGCCCATTACTTTGTTAGTACTTAAGCCCAATACCTAGCTACCCAAACCCAAGCCCAACCCGAAACCCATGACACCCATTCAACCCACCTACCCCCCCTCTCTTGGTCCTGCGCGCACACCCCCCCAACCGGATCTGGAGCTCACGTATAGTTTAACTCAGCAACCCTCTCCACCATTAGAAGCATTACAGAGTTTTCCTCCCTCCCACCTTCAAAAATGCCCCATATCTTCTTCCCTACTCCTCCATTTTCGAAACTAAAGCCGTCCCCGCACTCCCCACGACATCCCGGTCGCCTTGACACCGCTCTCGCCCCGTTTTCGCCGTGCCCCGACCGACCGCTGTCGCCCTTTGCGACCGCCGACGACCCCCCTGCCGTCGCCGCACGCGCACCAGCAGCCGTTCACCGTCGCTGTCCTGAAGCACCGACCGGCAGCAGCTCCGTGCGGCCCTACCGTACCGGCAGTGCCCCTCCGGCAACCCCCGCAGCGCCGGCAGAGCCCTCCGCGCGCCCCCGCGTACACCAGCAGCGATTCCCATCGCTGTCCCGTCGTCCGCATGCTCGTGTCCTTGCCGTGCCGTGTGTGTTCGGAGTCCGAGGCATCCCCTCAGTGCTCCGTCACAGCCTTCGATAAACCCCGCAACCCTCTGTTGGTTTCACAAAACCATTTCTGTTGCAGGATAGTTAGTTTAATAGTTTCCTATTTAGTTCGGTAATAACTGTTAGTATTAGTTTAGATGTTATCGCTAAATTGTTAGATTAATGGTTAGAATTCGACTACGTAAATTATGATTAATGCCGTAGTAGGTTACTTTAACTATAATTTTATTATTATCATTAATTGATAATTTAGCTTCAAAATAGTAATTATATAGCAAAAACGTATTTTATATAAGAAATGATATTATAGGCAAAAAAAAACTATATATAATTATGTTTTAAGTAAAAATGTGTTTTTTCGTATTATTAACCGTTAATTCTGTTAAATAAGTTTATGGATTGAAAACTAGAATTAATAACGTATATTTTGTAATAAAACCGTAATTTTACTAAAATGAGGTTTTTTGTAAATTATTATTAAAATGATTGTCCTTACTAAATAAATAGTATTAGTAAGATATTTCGTAAATGTTATTTAGGAAATAATTAAATTAGGTTTCTAATAATTTTGAATTTTACGCGATATTTTCCTATTAAAATAATGTATGATAAAAACCGCTAGTACTTTAATAATATTCCAAAAATACATTATTCTTCGCCCTATTTACAAAATCCTAGCAAAATAGTTTTACCAAAATATTACATATTTAAATTATTATTTTCTCTAATAAAAATGACAAATGTTTATAATTAGCGTAGATTTACGTTAGTGGCTTTATTAGCCAATCTTGGAATAAGTTCTAAGGACAGATTTATGTTAATGTAGGTTCGGATCCTTGAACCTTAGTCGACACCTTTTTAGCCGTTGCTTTTCACACCGAAGATACAACCAAGGCAAGTTTCATATCTTCATGTCTGCATTTTATTTAATAATTAAATGTACTGCATCAGTAGAATCATGTATTGTAGTGACACTGATTCAGTGGATCCCTCTCGGACTCCACATCGATGGATGGATTGATTGATTGCCTCATTGACTCATTGACTTATTGACTCGGAGATTGATTGGGGGAGTAGTATAACATCTGTGACCAAATCCATTGTTTACCGATTGCCTCTCTCCTGCTAACCCTACCACACAGGGGGTTGAGCCGTACCGTATACTATCGTTTTGGCCAGAATGCTAGTATACATATTGCCTCTATCCAGCCGGTCACAGATTCTGTTATATACTCAAAAGTACTATTATAGATTGCATTATTGTAGCTTCTGGAATATTGCATGCTGTCATTTATTATTATTTAGCAAAACTATATATGCTTTTTAAACTGTCTTGTATTCATTTATTATTATCTTAGAATGTTAGATGTGAAAATATGTCCTTGCTCCCTCCTGGCTAGAGACCAACATTTTTAGGGATCTGCGATGACGAGGATCTCACCTTTAGCTTTTTCTACGGACCTGGTCCGAACCATGACGAGGTAGCTGAACCTGACCAGGGAGCCCCAGAACTATAGATGTGCCATTGGTTTAGTTTATTTCCTTTTTAGTTGTAATAAAGACCAATGTAATAATTGAATGCTTGTTTTGTTTTTATTTTCATTTTAGACAATTTCCCAAATTTAATAAAATGTTATATTTTCCATTTTAGTTTTTGTCTGCTCGTGTTCACTACTTGATATAGCTTACTGTCGCCGTCTCACAACGGTGCAGGCTGGACATGATCCGACTGGACCCATTACATTGGGATCGGGTCGTGACATGTTTTTAGTGGTGGCCCATGCAGGTCCAGTTCTGTAAATTGGTCTAGTCAACTTAGTCTAGGGTATACCAGCATGCAGTCATGTAATTTGACCTAGGTATAGATGAGACTTTAGAAAAAACAGACTCTAGAAACAACTAGAACACCTAGTTTATATTCATCATGTTACAACATAGGGTCAAAATTATCCATTTAAATATCTATTTTTGCTTGTTTATAGTCCTATAGGCTACCTTGCTTATGATTGTACCCAAACCTTTCAGAAGATGGCGAAAGGGAAGACGACTCGCTCTGGGCCTGCTGACGAAGGGGTTTCTTCCTCCGGGAATACCCCTACTCAGGCTTAATCAAACCCCTCTCTAGTGCAGCCCACTACCCGTGTTCGTGCTGCACGGACTCCCCGTGTCGCATACACCTCCACTATGCATGCAGTTGCACCGATTCCCCCAAGGCCCATACTCTCAATTGCTGACGCGAATCCTCCAGCTGCTCCACCGGTACCAGTAGACCCCGCCGAGCTCGTAGGCCTGCTACGAGGAGTACTTGAGGCCCAGAGGGCTCTAGCAGAAGCAAATTGTGAACATACCACGATCATGAGGGAGGGCATGGAGAATGCCCATAATGTCGCCATGGTAGTGCTAGACTCAACACAGATGGAATCGAGGCCTGTCAAGGAGAAAGTTAGAGACGTTAAAAGCTTCAAGAAGATGGATCCGCGGCCTTTCAAGGGAACTGAAGGCCTCATATACGTGGACGAATGGCTGGATGACATGGAGCGACTCCTCAGCGTTGCTCGAATCCCACTCGGCCTTATGGTAGAGGCTGTAGCTCTACAGCTTCGGGATCTGTCCAGCATATTGTACAAGAACAAGCCCAGATTCCAAACTGGAGGAACCTCCTGGCATTCCTTCAAAAGTAGTTTAAGAGGAAGTTCTTCCCGAAAGTTGTCCTAGAAGCCATGGGAAGACAGTTTAATGACTTGAAGTAAGAAGATCGTACCATAGAAGAGTACACAGCCGAGTTCAACCGGTTCGACAAGTTTGTACCCCGTCTGGTAGCAGACCTGGTAGAGCATGCCCAGAAGTTCCGGCATGGACTGCGAGAAGAAATTCGCACCATGGTTGCCGCCAATGGAGCGAGGACATAGGACAAGATGCTGAAGGTGGCCTAAGATGTGGAGGCCAGATCGTCTACTCGAACCAAGAGAGTGCACCCAAGATCCAGCAGCAACCACCAGGGCAACTTCAAGAGGCCCAACACAACAACAACATGTCCTCTCACCAGCAATAGCAGCACAGAGCACCCCAGCCGAACCAATCGAAGACAACCAAATGCACATACTGCAAGAGGCCCAGGGATTTATCAGAGATGGAGCTTCACCCTGGAGGGCACCAGTTTTATTCGTGCCTAAGAAGGATGGAACCGAATGGATGTGCATAGATTATCGGGCATTGAACAACATCATCATCAAGAACAAGTATCCTCTGTCCAGGATCGATGACCTTTTCGATTAGCTGAGCAGAGCGAAGGTTTTCTCGAAGATTGACCTCAGGTCGGGATATCACCAGGTCAAAGTACAAGAGGAGGATATTCCGAAGATGGCATTCAACACCAAGTATGGACAATATGAGTTCTTGGTCATGCCCTTCGAACTTACAAATGCCCCAACTGTGTTCATGAATCTCATGAACAAGGTCTTCTATGAGTACTTGGACCAGTTTGTCGTTGTCTTTATTGATGACATTCTGATCTACTCAAAGACCCAAGAAGAGCATGAGAAGCACTTGATGATAATCGGTAAGCTATCCAAGTGTGAATTTTTCTTAGATAAAGTGAATTTTCTTGGACATGTTATCACAGAAGAAGGGTATCTGTGGACCCCAAGAAGATAGCAGCAGTGGAATCTTGGACAACCCCCAGCTCAGTTGCGGAGATCAGAAGCTTTCTGGGCTTAGCAGGATATTACAGGAAGTTCGTGAAGGACTTCGTAATGATTGCTGAGCCTACGACGAAGCTAACAAGGAAAAACGAAGAGTTTGTTTGGACCGAAGCATACCAGGCATCATTTGAGGAACTGAAGAGAAGGTTGATAACAACACCTATATTGACGCTACCATCTGTATCAGGTTGATTCTCTATCTACAGCGACGCTTCAAGCAAGGGATTGGGCTGTGTGCTACAACAACATGAAAAGATAATTGCTATACTTTTCGACAATTACGGAATCATGAGAAGAACTACCCGATGCATGACTTGGAGCTAGCAGCAGTCATCTTCGCCCTGAAGCTTTGAAAGCATTATCTTTATGACAAGAAGGTAGACATATACATAGACCACAAAAGTCTCAAGTATGTCTTCACTTAGAAGGAGCTCAACATGTGCCAGAGGCGGTGGTTGGAGCTTATGAAGGACTTTGATATCAATCTGCAATACCATCCTAGTAAGGCTAATATCGTTGCTGATGCGCTTAGCAGGTACCCGATGGCTATGTTTTTAACGAAGAACCACCATCTGCTAGAAAACATAGAGAAGTTCAGGTTGGAGATTGTGCTACCAGAAGAAATCATGTTGAAGCTGGGGAAAGAAGCAATTATACCAGGCGTGGACTCGCCCATGATACAACTACAAGTGCAGTCCAGTCTAATCAGCAGAGTCAAGGAGACTCAGTTCTAGGATGAGATACTGTGCATGTTAAGAGATCGAGTGTTAGCTGGAACACTTGAAGGTTTTTTCGTAGCTGGAGATGGAGCTTTGAGGCATGGCACGAGACTTTGCGTGCCGACTGGCGAGCTGAGGAACGAGCTAATGAAGGAGACACATCAGTCGCAGCATTCTATACACCCAGGAGCGAATAAAATATACAAGGATATGAGGACACATGTATGGTGGATTGGAATGAAGCGGGACGTGACATAATTTGTCTTCCGGTGTTTGATTTGCCAGCAGGTGAAGGAAGATCGTCAGAGACCAGGAGGTTTGTTACAACCGCTTTCCATTCCGGAGTAGAAATGGGAACATATTACCATGGATTTTCTAACAGGGCTACCCAGATCCCAAGAAGGGAAGGATGCTATCTGGGTAATTATGGACAGACTGACCAAGTATGCCTATTTTATTTCTTTTAAGGTTGGTTTATCCACCGAAAGGTTAACAGCTCTATATATGCGAAACATATACCGGCTTCATGGAGTTCCAGTCAGCATTGTATCCGACAGGGATACCCGGTTCACTTCATATTACTGGAAGATCCTACATGAAAGCTTGGGCACACAGCTAAAGTTCAGCACGGCGTACCACCCGTAGACCGATGGCCAGTCCGAAAGGACTATTCAGACGCTTGAGGATATGTTGAGATGATGCGTCCTACAGTTTGGAGGATCTTGGGAAGGTCACCTACACCTGGTTAAGTTTTTCTACAACAATAGCTACCAGGCCAACATTCAGATGACACCGTTTGAGGCGTTATATAGACGTCATTGCCGCACACCTTTAGCATGGGACGACGTTGGTGATCGAGTCATGTTGGGGCCAGAATGGTTACAGATGCAGCGGAGAAGATGAAGATGATCAGAGAGACGCTAAGGATTGCACAAGATCACCAAAAGCATTGGGCGGACAACAGGCGTCGAATCTTGGAGTTTGAGGCCGGAGATCAGCTATTTGTCAGAATATCACCTACCAAAGGCATAATTAGATTCGACCAAGCTCCGAAGCTGAGTCCCCGCTACATTGGTCTGTTTGGGGTACTGAGCAGGATTGGAGAAGTAGCATACAAAGTGGCTCTACCACCCAGTCATGAAGGCGTGCACAACGTCTTTCACGTATCGCAGGTGAGGCATTATGTACCGGACCCGAGCCACGTGGTGGATCATTCAGAACTAGAAGTTGGACCTAGCCTCATCGTGCCAGAGCAACCAATGGAGATCATAGACCGCATGGAGAAGAGATTGAGGTGCGCAGTGATCGTACTAGTCAAGATAGCTTGGCGTCACCACTCCCCAAGCGAGGCTACCTGGGAACGAGAGGACGAGATGAGGGAGAAGTATCCTCATCTCTTCTAGGTATGTTCTATGATCCTCTCTCTTTCATTATTGGATAAAATTTCGAGGATGAAATTTTCTAAGAAGGAAAGGTTGTAAAGCCCATAACCTTTGTGTATTTATTTTATTCATGTTTTATTAATTATAATTGTGAACCCATTGCTTTGTTAGTACTTAAGCCCAACACCTAGCTACCCAAACCCAAGCCCAACCTGAAACCCATGACACCCATTCAACCCACGTACCTCCTCTCTCCTGATCCTGCGCGTATACCGCCCCCCCCCCCCCCCCCCCCCCCCGCAACCGGATCTGGAACTCACGTAGAGTTTAACTCAGAAACCCTCTCCACCATTAGATGATGAAACACAGAGTTTTCCTCCCTCCCACCTTCACAAACTCCCCATATCTTCTTCCCCGCTCCTCCATTTCCGAAACCGAAGCCGTCCCTACACTCCCCGCGACATCCCGGTCGCTTTGACATCGCTCTTGCCCCGTTTCCATCGCGCTTCGACCGACCGGATCGATCACCGCTAACCTCTGCGACCGCCCTGCCGCAGTCGCACACGCCAGCGCCCCGTACGCACACCATCGGTGGTTCCCCACCGCTTCCCAAAGCCCCGACCAGCAGCAGCTCCGCGCGGCCCCACCTTGCCGGCAGCGCTCCTCTGGTGACCACTACAGCACCGGCACCTACCTCCGCACATCCCCGCGTGCACCAACAGCGGTTCTCGCCGTTGTCCCGCTGTCCGTGTGCTCGTGTCCGTGCCGTGCCGCGTGCGTTCCGAGTCCGAGGCATCCCCTCGGTGCTCCGTCACAGCTTCGATAAACCCCGCAACCCTCTGTTGGTTTCACAGAACCATTTATGTTCCAGGATAGTTTAATTGTTTCCTATTTAGTTCTGTAATAACTGTTAGTATTAGTTATATGTTATCGCTAAATTGTTAGATTAATGGTTAGAATTCGACTACGTAAATTATGATTTATGCTAGTAGGTTACTTTAACTATAATTTTATTATTATCATTAATTGATAATTTAGCTTCAAAATAGTAATTATATAGCAAAAACGTATTTTATATAAGAAATGATATTATAGGCAAAAAATCATATATAATTATGTTTTAAGTAAATATGTGTATTTTTTGCATTATTAACCGGTAATTCTATTAAATAAGTTTATGGATTGAAAACTAGAATTAATAACGTATATTTTGTAATAAAACCGTAATTTTACTAAAATGAGGTTTTATGTAAATTATTATTAAAATGATTGTCCTTACTAAATAAATAGTATAAGTAAGATATTTCGTAAATGTTATTTAGAAAATAATTAAATTAGTTTTCTAATAATTTCGAGTTTTACGCGATATTTTTCTATTAAAATATTGTATGATAAAAATCACTACTACTTTGATAATATTCCAAAAATATATTATTCTCCACCCTATTGACAAAATACTAGTAAAATAGTTTTACCAAAATATTACATATTTAAATTATTATTTTTTCTAATAAAAAGGGCAAATGTTTATAATTAGCGAAGATTTACGTTAGTGTCTTTATTAGCCAATCTTGGAATAAGTTCTAAGGACAGATTTATATTAATGTAAGTTCGGATCCCTGAACCCTAGCCGACACCTTTTTAGCCATTGCTTTCCACACCAGGGATACTGTAGTGCCCCGTCCCTACATCGTGCCCCGTACTCTGTCCACGGGGTGCGCGAGAAAGGAACACTGTCGCTATCAATTCGGTCGGGACCGATAGGTCGGGATCGGCCGAGTCGATCGAACGGGAACGGTTGAATTAAGACCCATTCCTCGTTATGGAATGTCTTCTTCGGAACCAAGTCCCATATTCAGCGGGCTGCGCCTCGAGGATTGACTCTGCGGCTGAGTCGGGAGAGACCTCCCGTTGCTCTGCTTTTCACGCCGCTTGCGTTGGTTTTGGCTTGGTTTTCTGAATGCGTTTTCGTGAATGTTTTCAATGGTTTTCATGACTCGCATTTCTTATCGAACTCTTTGAATAATGCAGTGTTCTAATCGGTTGCTTGTGCGATTTCAGGTAATCGCGTAGGCGACGTCTAGCGCGACCAACAAGTTCGCTCGCCAAGATAAACTCAAGGTGAGTGGCTGACCCTTCTCTTCTCGACCCCCTTCTTAGGCAAAAATCGATAGTGTTGTTGCGAGGGAAAAGATAAATGCAAGGGCACGAACACGAATGAATGAACAGTTTTCAAAGAAAATGTAGGCTATGTCTTAATAACAAAAATCATGTCTTTGCACGGTCATGGACAACTTGTCGACAAGGTGAACGTTTCCCCGCACGGCAAGCCCGAGGCCACGGGACCGTTGCGGGCATTGGGAAACAAAAGAATTAGGCGAGGACTTGCAGCGGGGCTAGCTACCCACGCTGAAAGGACCCCGTCTAACAAAAGCAAAGAGGAGTCCAAAATGGCTCTGGGAGTCAGTGACCAACACACGAAATAATGCACTTGTTATGAAAAATGATAACGATTGAAAGGGGAGAACATGGTAAGTTTCATAAGGCGCGACGCGGTCCGCCGGGGTAAGTTTCAACTTAAAGTTCACTATGCTTGTCATTACTTGTTTGGAAATTTATTAGGATGGTTAGAAACATTCATACTCTAATGTCATATAAACTCTTCAACCAAATGAGAGCTTGGAATTTAAATAGCCACGCACCAGTACAAAGTGTAATGTACTGATCCTCGCTCTCCACGCAGGTACCCCGAACTACGAAGGGCGTGCCAACTGAAGCTCAAGGCGGCGTGCATTCTTTTGAAGCCTCGTCCGTGTGAAGGCTTGTTTTCTGGATTCCCTTTTGAAGAAGACCCGCACATCAGTCCAAAGAAAAATGGCGACTCGACTTCCCGCCATAGCAGGTGGAAATATGTATTGGTTTTTGCTTGTATAAAAGGGTGTAATGTATGGAACGACCTATCTCATCGGCGTTCATTTTGTAAGTCGAAGTCATGTTGTAGCCCGCGCGGCAATGATTGTAAAGGAGTCTATGTAAAGTTCTTATTATCAATGAAAAAGTCTATTTCTACTTCAAATGTGTTGTTCAAATTTTCTGCGTACTCTAATTTGATGTTGTGTTTCGGATAACCTTATAACTATGCCTTGTGCGATCGCAACTTAGGTTCGCACGGCATCACGCCCGGGGGACGACTATCGATTCGACGGAATCGGGGCGTGACAAAATGGTATCAGAGCACGGCTTTACATCCTTTGGCCTCGCGTCTAGAGTTTCAAACCTTTGACCACGCAACGATGAGATAAGTTGTTCCATACAATGAGTCCGTAATAATTTGAGACTGATGCGTTGCCTTCGTATCGCAGAAGTGGCGGAACCCACGGCCGAGCAAGAACAGAGTGCTTCCAGCGGCTCTAGTAGCTCGCATCGTCCGCAGGCCGGACCTTCTAACGATACAATCGAAAGGATGCTGCGCATGATGGAGGCGCAGCGGAATCAGTCCGAGAACCGACATCAACGAGTAGAGGAAAGACAGGCCCAGTTCGAAGCTCGCTTCGACGCGCACATCAAACTTCAACAAAAGCAGATGGATACCCTGCAGCAGATAGTCCAGACGTTTGCGGCCAACGGAAATTCTGCGACGGCGCCTACCGTCACCGTACCTGCTACCACCGTGCCGGCGATTCCACCCATTGAAGTCGACACGGCGGAGCCCGAGCTTCAAACAGCGGCACCAAAGAAGTACAACTTCGAAGTGTCAAAATTCAAGAAGGCGTGTCGCGCCTCTTTCAGCGGCACCGAGGGTCCTTCCATTGCGATTGACTGGCTGGAAGAACTAGAAGACCACTTCGAGCTCCTCGGCATCGAAGACTCAAAGCAAGTCGCCTGCGCACAACTTCAACTACGGTTGAACGCGCACGACTGGTGGGCCGTACGCAAGCGAGCGATTCGACCGGACCATACTACCGCGCCGATCTCTTGGGCTACGTTCCGCAAGGCCTTCGAACTCGAGTACCTTCCGTCTGCCGTTCGCCAAGCAAAGGAAAACGAATTCATGTCATTGAAGCAGGGGAGCAGGACCGTGCAACAGTACGCCGCAGAATTCAACAAATTGTCCAAGTTCGCTGGTGCGTATCTGCCTACTGAAGAGTGCCGCGTGCGACGGTTCGAAGTGGGACTGCGACAATCTATTGGTGCGCATGTCGGCGTCCCGGAGTACAAAACCACGGGCGAGGCTCTAAATCACGCTCTCCGTCTTGAGAGCCTGCATCCTTCCGGTGCTGACGACGTTGTGCGCCACTCCAATCACAAACGTCCTAGCCATACGGGAGGCAACAACGACGCGTCAAAGCGTCCTAATAACGGCGGCTACCAGGGTCAGAAAACGATGCCTCGATGCATCAGATGTGGGCGAGTGGGACACCGTGAGGACCATTGTTTCTTCCGCAATCTTGAATGTTACACTTGCGGACAGATTGGTCACCGGGCTCAAAATTGTCCAAGCCTTCGTCAGACTCGCAACGCCCCTCCCCAACAGAATCGACAGGAAAATCGAGTGCAAGCGCCTCGACCTGCTCCGCCTGCCCAACCAAACCATCAAGACAGGCGTCCGAATGCACAAGGACGCGTCTATGCCATGACTCGAGATGAAGCGCTTGCCTCAGACACGGTCGTGACAGGTATACTTAGTTTTAATAATGTGCCTGCTCGCGTATTATTTGATTCAGGTGCTTCGCATAGTTTTATAGCGGCGGACTTTGTCGCCGAGCACAAATTTCCGTTAGTATCATTAGACCTCGACCTTAGCGTGAGCACACCTTCGGGCACACCAATACTCACAAATTCAGCCTGCACCGACGGGATTATCTGTATCGGCGGTCAAAAGATTGGTCTGGACGTGATGGTCCTAGACATGAATGACTTCGATATCATTCTGGGGATGGATTGGCTCGGGCCGTGCAACGCAACCATAGACTGTGCCAGGAAGACGGTCACTTTCCGTATACCAGGAGTGCCTGAATTCTGCTTTTCGTGTGGTGAGGCGTCGTCGACCTGCATGTTGATCTCGGCAATCTCTGCTCGGAGGATGCTGCATTCTGGGTGCGAAGGCTACTTGGCGTCCGTCCGAGACATGCGACAGGATGGTGCAAACGTAGGTCAGACCGACGTTGTGGCAGAATTCCCCGATGTGTTCCCGGACGAGCTACCCGGCATGCCCCCCGACCGAGAGATCGAGTTCAGCATCGATACATTCCCCGATACTCGACCGATTTCAAAGGCCCCGTACAGAATGGCCCCCGCCGAGCTGAAGGAACTCAAAACCCAGTTACAAGAATTACTCGACAGAGGGTTTATTCGGCCTAGTGTTTCACCGTGGGGAGCGCCCGTATTGTTCGTTAAGAAGAAGGATGGGTCCATGCGTCTGTGCGTCGATTACCGAGAGCTTAACAAGGCCACCATCCGGAACAAGTACCCATTGCCCCGCATAGACGACCTATTCGATCAACTGCAAGGCGCCTCGGTATTTTCGAAGATTGATCTCCGCTCAGGCTATCATCAGCTCAAAATCAAGTCGGACGACGTGCAAAAGTCAGCCTTTCGCACTCGGTACGGCCACTACGAGTTCCTGGTGATGCCATTCGGCCTGACGAATGCCCCTGCCGCCTTCATGGACCTAATGAATCGGGTGTTTCGACCCTTCCTTGATAAATTTGTGGTAGTCTTTATTGACGACATTCTCGTCTACTCGAAAGACAGGGCGCAGCATGCAGAACATTTGCGGACCGTGCTCCAGACACTTCGAGAGAACCAGCTATATGCGAAGCGGAGTAAGTGCGAATTTTGGCTCAGCAGCGTATCCTTCCTTGGTCACATCATTTCGTCCGAAGGCATTGCAGTCGACCCGAAGAAAGTGGAAGCCGTTGCTGATTGGAAGAGGCCTGCGTCTGCTAGCGAGATTAGAAGCTTTCTTGGTTTGGCGGGATACTATCGACGCTTCGTGAAAGACTTCGCGAAGATTGCATCGCCACTGACTCGCCTCACTCAAAAGGGAGTCGCGTATGAGTGGTCGGATGACTGTGAAGCTTCATTCCAGGAGCTAAAATAGCGGCTGATTTCGGCACCCATACTCGCACTTCCGGATGGGCCAGAGGGTTTTCAGATATTCAGCGATGCTTCAGGCCAGGGCTTGGGATGTGTGCTCATGCAGCGGAACAAGGTGATATCATTCGCCTCCAGACAGTTGAAGCCGCACGAGAAGAACTATCCTACGCACGACTTGGAGTTAGCGGCGATTGTGTTCGCGTTGAAATTGTGGCGTCACTATCTATATGGCGTGGCGTGCGCGATCTATACCGACCACAAGAGCCTCAAGTATCTCTTCACCCAGAAGGAACTGAACTTACGACAGCGGCGCTGGCTCGAACTAATCAAGGACTATGACTTGACGATCGACTACACTCCGGGCAAGGGAAATGTGGTGGCGGACGCTCTGAGTCGGAAATACCTTGCCTCGCTATCCATCGACCGCAGACTACTACAAGATCTCGAAGAAATGGGCATCGATCTCCGGGTTCGATTCAGGGATATACGGTTGGCGCAGCTGCAGTTAGAGCCGAGTTTGCTGGAAAAGATCATGGCCGCTCAGAAGGATGATCCGTACCTGAAGAAAATGCGCGAGCGAATTTCAACAGGTAGTGTGACCGACTTTGCGGAAGACAAGACCGGCGCATTGCGATTGAATGGCCGACTATGTGTTCCGGATGATTCTGAACTACGAAAGGAGATTATGTCGGAGGCGCATCACGCGAAATACACCTTGCATCCAGGCAGTACCAAGATGTACAAGGACCTCCGCACGACTTTCTGGTGGCACGGGATGAAGAGAGATGTGGCGCTCTTCGTGTCACAATGCATGGCCTGTCAGCAGGTGAAAGCTGAGCATCAGCGACCGGGCGGGGAGATGCAGAACCTTGCCATCCCAGAGTGGAAATGGGATCATGTCACGATGGACTTTATTGTTGGCCTGCCGAAGACACCACGGGGGAGCGACGCCATCTGGGTCATCGTCGATCGATTAACCAAGTCGGCGCACTTCATTGCCATTAAAGTTACTTGGAGCGTTGATCGGCTGGCGCAGATTTATCTTGACGAGATCGTACGGCTGCACGGAGTTCCAGTATCCATCGTCTCTGATCGGGATTCACGGTTCATGTCGCGATTCTGGAGTAGCCTTCAGTCGGCGCTGGGTACCAAGTTGCAGTTCAGTTCAGCTTACCATCCACAGACCGACGGCCAAACGGAGCGCGTTAATCAGATTCTCGAAGACATGCTACGGCTCTGCGCAATCGACTTCAAATCAAGCTGGGACGTCCACTTACCGTTGGCGGAATTTGCATATAACAATAGCTACCAGTCCAGCATCCAAATGGCGCCGTATGAAGCCTTGTACGGTCGGAAGTGCAGATCGCCCATTTGCTGGGATGAAGTCGGGGAACGGCAGATACTCGGCCCGGAGCTGGTAGAACAGACGGTGCAGAAAGTCAAGCTAATTCGGGAAAGACTAAAGATCGCACAGAGTCGGCAGAAGAGCTATGCCGACACCCATCGAAGACCGCTTGAGTTCTGTGTAGGCGATCATGTGTTCCTGAAGGTGTCGCCCATGCGTGGAGTTACTCGGTTCGGCGTGAAGGGGAAGCTGAGTCCGAGATTCGTTGGGCCATTCGAAATACTCGAGCGGGTCGCCCCCGTAGCCTATAGGATTGCCCTACCGCCGGCGCTTGAAGGTGTCCACAATGTCTTCCACGTCTCCCAACTTCGGAAGTACGTGCACGACCCTAGCCACGTGGTAGACTTTGGCCAGCTAGAGTTGAAGTCTGACCTATCCTACGTTGAAGCGCCTGTTCAAATATTGGAACGCAAGGATAAGCTATTGCGGAATCGGACGATCCCTCTCGTTCGCGTACTCTGGAGGAACCATGCGGCGGAAGAGTCGACATGGGAACTTGAGTCGGAAATGAGGGAAAGGTTTCCTTCATTATTTTCCTAGAGGTAGGTTCTGTTCTTAAGTTTCGAGGACGAAACTTTTTCTTAGTTGGTTATGGTGTAGTGCCCCGTCCCTACATCGTGCCCCGTACTCTGTCCACGGGGTGCGCGAGAAAGGAACACTGTCGCTATCAATTCGGTCGGGACCGATAGGTCGGGATCGGCCGAGTCGATCGAACGGGAACGGTTGAATTAAGACCCATTCCTCGTTATGGAATGTCTTCTTCGGAACCAAGTCCCATATTCAGCGGGCTGCGCCTCGAGGATTGACTCTGCGGCTGAGTCGGGAGAGACCTCCCGTTGCTCTGCTTTTCACGCCGCTTGCGTTGGTTTTGGCTTGGTTTTCTGAATGCGTTTTCGTGAATGTTTTCAATGGTTTTCATGACTCGCATTTCTTATCGAACTCTTTGAATAATGCAGTGTTCTAATCGGTTGCTTGTGCGATTTCAGGTAATCGCGTAGGCGACGTCTAGCGCGACCAACAAGTTCGCTCGCCAAGATAAACTCAAGGTGAGTGGCTGACCCTTCTCTTCTCGACCCCCTTCTTAGGCAAAAATCGATAGTGTTGTTGCGAGGGAAAAGATAAATGCAAGGGCACGAACACGAATGAATGAACAGTTTTCAAAGAAAATGTAGGCTATGTCTTAATAACAAAAATCATGTCTTTGCACGGTCATGGACAACTTGTCGACAAGGTGAACGTTTCCCCGCACGGCAAGCCCGAGGCCACGGGACCGTTGCGGGCATTGGGAAACAAAAGAATTAGGCGAGGACTTGCAGCGGGGCTAGCTACCCACGCTGAAAGGACCCCGTCTAACAAAAGCAAAGAGGAGTCCAAAATGGCTCTGGGAGTCAGTGACCAACACACGAAATAATGCACTTGTTATGAAAAATGATAACGATTGAAAGGGGAGAACATGGTAAGTTTCATAAGGCGCGACGCGGTCCGCCGGGGTAAGTTTCAACGTAAAGTTCACTATGCTTGTCATTACTTGTTTGGAAATTTATTAGGATGGTTAGAAACATTCATACTCTAATGTCATATAAACTCTTCAACCAAATGAGAGCTTGGAATTTAAATAGCCACGCACCAGTACAAAGTGTAATGTACTGATCCTCGCTCTCCACGCAGGTACCCCGAACTACGAAGGGCGTGCCAACTGAAGCTCAAGGCGGCGTGCATTCTTTTGAAGCCTCGTCCGTGTGAAGGCTTGTTTTCTGGATTCCCTTTTGAAGAAGACCCGCACATCAGTCCAAAGAAAAATGGCGACTCGACTTCCCGCCATAGCAGGTGGAAATATGTATTGGTTTTTGCTTGTATAAAAGGGTGTAATGTATGGAACGACCTATCTCATCGGCGTTCATTTTGTAAGTCGAAGTCATGTTGTAGCCCGCGCGACAATGATTGTAAAGGAGTCTATGTAAAGTTCTTATTATCAATGAAAAAGTCTATTTCTACTTCAAATGTGTTGTTCAAATTTTCTGCGTACTCTAATTTGATGTTGTGTTTCGGATAACCTTATAACTATGCCTTGTGCGATCGCAACTTAGGTTCGCACGGCATCACGCCCGGGGGACGACTATCGATTCGACGGAATCGGGGCGTGACAGATACAACCAAGGCAAGTTTTATATCTTTTATGTCTGCATTTTATTTAATAATTAAATGTACTGCATCAGTAGAATCATGTATTGTAGTGACACTGATTCACAGTGGATCCCTCTCGGACTCCACATCGATGGATGGATTGATTGATTGCCTCATTGACTCAGGGATTGATTGGGGGAGTAGTATAACATCTGTGACCAAAGCCATTGTTTACCGATTGCCTCTCTCGCGCTAACCCCTACCGCATAGGGGGTTGAGCCATACTGTATACTATCATTTTGGCCATATTGCTAGTATGCATATTGCCTCTATTCAGCCGGTCACAGATTCTGTTATATACTCAAA
>JANAVB010013597.1:14209925-14236830 GCA_029216955.1 Iris pallida
TGGATGAGCATTATTGTGAGTGGGGTTTTATGGGAAATCCAAAGAAAATTCACATCCAGCAGTGGTTGGGATTTAATATTTTGATGGGGGCCTCATAATTATTATTGTTCGTTTAAAATTGGGGGTCCAAGATTTTGAGGGGGAATACCTTAAATGAACCGTGCCCTATGGGCACGGGTTATGACTAGTATATATATATATATATATATATATATATATATATATATATATATATATATATATATATATACCTCTTGGTCTTTATGGTCTCCTCTATAGAAGGACTTGCAGAGCTCGCCGGGATACTGGAGAGTTTCGGAGATATATATATACCTCTTGGTCTTTATGGTATCCTCTATAGAAGGACTTGCAGAGCTCGCCGGGATACTGGAGCGTTTCGGAGATCTTTCTGGACTTCGCCTGAACAAAGACAAAAGTAAGGTCTATTTTAATAGACATTGCCCTGTTAAGGAAGAGAGCATATATTATTGGGGTGGAACAGGATGAATTGCCAGTCAAATACTTGGGTATTCCACTGTCCACTAACTATACCAAGGAAATTGACTGTCAAGGACTAGTCGAATATGTTCAGCGGAGGACGAAAGGTTGGCATGCCCAGAACCTCTCGTTTGGGGGCCGCATCGAATTGATCAGAGCAGTGATTACATCTGTAGCATCCTATTGGTTACAATCTATTATGCTTCCATCGGCAACGATTGATAAAATTGAACACCTCTGTGCCAATTTCATTATGCAGGCCTAAAACTGAAGGGGGGTTGGCTTGCGATCACTGCATGTGTTGAGGGAAGTAGCGGAGATAAAACTGACATGGAGAATGCTCTCGTCAGAGGCCTTGTGGGCGACTTGGATGCGGGCTAAGTATTTGAAGGGTAACAGTTTTTGGACGTATCGGAGGAACAACAATGACTCAGTGGCATTCAAACAGCTGCTAGTTTACAGGAATAAGGTGAAGATGGAAATTTTCCGAGTATTCAAAGACGGAGCTACAACCAGCTTCTGGTTCGACCCGTGGCTAGCTCATTCTTCGCTTGCGGATAGATGCGGAGATAATGCACTGGTGCGAACAAACAACTGGGACAAGGTGGACATTATATTATCGGGTGAGGGGTGGAAGCCAGAGCTACATAATGCCGCTCGACCATTCGCAACAGAGATTAAGGGATTAGGGGTGGATAGGACAGCTACATGTGATCGTTGGGTGTGGGACAACACTACCTCGGGTGAGTTCGAATCGAGGGCGATCTATGAACGGATAAGAGAGCGGCACCCAAGCATCAAAAATTTTGAATTTATGTGGGCAAAAAATGTGGCAGTTAAAATGCAGATGTACATGTATAAGATGATGCTCGGGCGCCTTCTTACTCTGGATAGACTCACGCAATTTGGGGTGAGGGTGGCCGATCCAAGATATATCCTATGTCGCCATGACCAGGAGACGAAAGACCATCTGTTCTTCGGATGCAAAGAGACCCGGGCCTTGTGGTCAGGACAAGTCGAGGAACTGCAGTTAAGGCCGCCAACAGGTTGGAGCATTCAAAGTATAGTGGATAGTATACAAAGTAACAAAACAAAAGGGAAGAATTGGTATGTTGAGGCAAGAATCAGACTGGCGGCATCAGTATGGCATGCGTGGCGAGAATGCAATCAGCGCATCTTTGAAGGGGTATCCACGTCCCGCATTGGCATAGCTCATAATATAGAATCAGATGTATGTAGAATGGTGAATCCAGGCATCTAAATAGATGACCTGGTTGTACGATTTCCTCCTTAATACAATTACCTTCTTTCAAAAAATATTATATTATATATATATATATATATATATATATATATATATATATATATATATATATATATATATATATATATATATATATATATATATATTACTAGGTTCAGAGAGGACTACAGGTCCAAGCCGCTGGTTATCCGCTCCATCGTACCCTGACGCAGATTGACAGCACCAGCGACGCCCTAATCATTCCTCCGGAGGAGTCCATTCTGGATTCCGCCGGAGATCAGATAGACCACCCCGGTGAGTCCACCACCGCTATCCAAGCGAACTCCAGCAACATACCAATCCCGACAATGGCAGATAAATCAACATCGAGCAGGAAAACAGACAAGACGGGTTCAGCAGAAACACCAACTATACTCACCAGATCCGCCTCCAGGCGGAACAAAAAACACCCTCCTCATTCTCATTAATGATTAACATCCTATCCTGGAATGTTCGCGGACTGGCCAACAAACCTTCTCTGAGGAGAATTTCCAGCCTTCGGAAGATTCACAAAATCGATATCCTCATTATTATCGAACCCAAAATCCCCCCCAAAAGATTGAAATCCATCCAGCTGCAGCTCGGTCTCCCCCAGGCCATAGATGGTAGTAACGACATCTGGATCCTAGGCACGGAGGATGTCAACTTCAGAGTCATCCACGACTCCAGACAGGCCCTATCTTGCTGGGCGGAACACCCTTTCCTTTCTAAGCGCATCATCCTCTCAGCGGTGCACGGCAGTTGCGACATTGCAGAGCGGAAAACAACTTTGGAACGACCTTCTTGACATTCACATCAACCACATTGTTTCTCCTTGGCTTTGCGTTGGGGATTTTAACGCTATCACCAACAGAGAAGAAAAAATTGGAGGCCGCCCGCTGCCGACATCAGCCGTGCTAGATTTCAACAACTTCATCTTCAATGCCCACCTATCCTATCTCCAGTTTACTGGAAATGCTTTCACATGGTGCAACATGCAGGAAGGAGACCGCCGTCAATACTCTCGCCTAGACCGGGCCCTCACGAACGTCCATTGGGACGGAATGGGGATTACTACCAATCTATCCCACCTCAACACATCAGAATCTGACCACACACCCCTGTTGATTGAAATAAAAAAGTCTGGCAATCTCGTCAAGAAGAACTTCCGATTCCTCAACTTTTGGACCGAGCACCCTCAATTTCTGAACACCGTTGCGGACGCGTGGAATCGGGTGGATTCACCTGACCCCCTCGTTTGGGTGAGCAACAAGCTTAAAGAAACGAGGAAAGCCCTGTCCATTTGGAGCAAACAAGCATTCGGGGACATTTTTCAAGCTGTGCGGGTTGCTGAGGACGATGTCTCTCGAGCAAAGGCTAGGTTCGCTTTGGATCGTTCGCCGACGGCTAGGACGGCCATGAATCTGACCAAAGCTATGCTAAAATTCAGGATCATAGTGGAGACCAATTTCTGGAAGCAAAAAGCGAGGTTGAAATGGGACAACGATGGGGATAAAAACTCGAAATACTTTCATGACTGCGTCAAAGGCCGCAGAAAAAAGCTCTCGATTCACCAAATCACCGACGAAATGGGGAACATCATCACCGATCAAAAGAACATCCAAGCAGCCGCTGCGGAGTTTTACTCCAAGTTATTCTCCAAGGAGACGGTTCACAAAGACAATTCCTTCCTAAATCACATACCACAACTCATCAGCGACACCGACAATCTTCAGCTGGAGTTGCCCCCCACCGTGCAGGAGGTGACTGACGCGGTTTGGGCCCTGGATGCTAACAGTGCACCCGGCCCGGATGGTTTTTCGGGGGTGTTCTTTCGCACTTGCTGTGACATTATCAAGCAGGACATCACTGAGGCGGCCATTGCATTCTTTGAGGGAGCCACTTACCCCAAAGCAATCTCCAGCGCCAAGCTGATCCTAATCCCAAAAAATTCAAACCCCGAAACTTTCCGAGACTTTCGTCCTATCAGTCTATGCACTTTCACCAACAAGATCATATCCAAGATTATCGCAACCAGAATGGCCGAATTTCTCCCCAAGATCATCTTCGAGGAGCAAAGCGACTTTGTTCGCGGAAGAAATATCCAGGACAACATCATGCTAGCGCAAGAGTTAATCACCTGCATGAAGTTCCCAGCAAGAGGGGGCAACATCGCAATCAAACTCGATATGGAGAAAGCTTATGACAGACTGGATTGGTAGTTTATTATCTGGGTCTTCCGAGCCTTCGGATTTTCGGAAAATTGGACCAACACCGTGTGGAGATCCATTAGCAACTCGTGATTTTCAACGGTTATCAACGGTCAGGCCGAAGGGTTTTTCAAATCCACCTGCGGAGTTAGACAAGGCAACCCTCTGTCTTCCACTGTTTTCATCATTGCGGCCGACACTTTGAGCAGAAACCTTAATAACATGATTAACACCCCCAACTTCCAGTACTATCACACCTCCAGCGGCTGTCCCTTCATCACCCACTTGGCCTTCGCCGATGATGTTCTCATATTATCGTCCGGGGATATAGGAGCGGTGGAAGTGGTGCACCACACACTGCAGAGATACTCCAGATGCTCCAGTCAGAAAATCAACCCCGCCAAGAGCGTTATTTACGCCCACCATAACTTCAATCGAGACCTCGCGTGCGGCCTCTCCAACTTAACTTCATTCAATGTAGCCCATCCTTCCTTCAAATACCTTGGATACCCCCTTGTGTACGAGAAATCCAACTCAGGCATATTCGAGGATTTAATCGCTAGAATCAGGATAAAACTCGCGGGGTGGCATAATGCCACTCTATCCCCTGGCGGCAAGATGATCATCATCAATCATGTGCTCACCTCTATCCCAATTCACACCTTGGCTATGTGTTCCCCACCCAAGAAGGTCCTGACCTCGATCGAACAGACCTTTTGTAACTTCTTCTGGGGGCAGGACAATGGCCAAGACAAGCATCACTGGGCGAGTTGGGACTCTATGGCGCGCCCCACCGAGGAAGGGGGCCTGGGCTTCACCAAACTCTCCCACATCGTTAAAGCTTTTTCATTGAAGCTGTGGTGAAATCTTCGGACTAGTAACAACCTATGGACCAGGTATATGAAGGCCAGATATTTCAAGCACATTCATCCATCAGTTGCTATCTCCAACAGTCGATCCTCTGCGGCGTGGCATCGTATTCTCGATGGGAGGGACAGCGCTGAACCTGTAATGAGACTCCAGTTGGGTGTCGGTCATTCTGCCCCTTTCCTGGAGAGATGGATAGGGGACAGCATGATCCCGAGTATCACGGAGACCCCTAGAGACTGCAGGATTCGCGACCTGTGGGACTTCAGGAGTAACGACTGAAACTGGGACAGGATTCGTGATTGGTCCGGAAACGAAACTGTGGAGAGCATTCGCCTCTGCGGAGTTAGAATCGGTACCGAAGCGGACGGATGGAGGTGGTCCCTCGAGGCTTCGGGGGCATTCTCGATGCGGTCGGCGAGATGCGCGGTCCGAGTTACTGGGAACCCGAATCCTGCCATTGCCCCCTATTGGCACTCCTGCATACCTAAAAGTGGTCCTTCCTTATGTGGAGAATCATCAGGAAGAAACTGCCCACAGACGAGATTCTTAACACCATGGGAATCAGTTTAGCATCAGCCTGCAATTGTTGCTCTGACCGTCAAATGAAGACTATTGACCACATATTCTACCAGGAGGGTCTGCTAGGTCACATCTGGAGGATCCTCAACCATCAGTGTAGCATTGAGCCAGGAAGTGGGTGCTTCCACGATCTTGCGGTCTTATGGGGTTCTGCCTCTCACGGACACCAGATCGTCGCAGCGGCCGCCACGTGGGTCATTTGGAAGAATCGCAACAAGGCTAGATATAAAGGTCTCCAATTCTCGGCCAACCAGCTCATTCGGGAAGTATTCCGCCATTATCGTAAAAGGAGCACCCGGTGTACCCACAGCTCGAGGGCATTCTGGTCCTCATTCCTCCCCTAGTTCTCGCTGGCTGTAGCATCCCCCTTCCTCATTCCTCTTTTTGGTGGTATACTTGTATAGGCTTCGGCATTTTGCGCCTTGTATACTTGTTCAGGCTTCGGTTCTTTAAGCCTTGATTAATAAAAATGGGGTTTTGAAAAAATAAAATTATATATATATATATATATATATATATATATATATATATATATATATATATATATTATATTTTATATTTTATATATATATATATATATATATATATATATATATATTTTATATATATATATATATATATATATATATATATATATATATATATTTATATATATATATATATATATATATATATATATATATATATATATATATATATATATATATATATATACTAGTGTCATGATACACGTTATACATGTGCAACATAATTTACAAATATTAAAACTATTTTATGTAACAAAAATAATATACAATCAAACTTATTAAAAATATTTTTTTCGAAATAATTTTTTTATGTTAGAAATATTGTTAACATCTTGTTTAATATTCCAAATATGTTGATGTTAATGATACATAATACTTTCCTAATTATCACATCATCATTAA
Source organism: Iris pallida (assembly GCA_029216955.1). Lineage (NCBI taxonomy): Eukaryota > Viridiplantae > Streptophyta > Magnoliopsida > Asparagales > Iridaceae > Iris > Iris pallida. The sequence continues at coordinate 14,216,294 of JANAVB010013597.1, forward strand.
AAAAATTGCTCTTAGCTTTCAGATGTTTGTCATTTATATTCACCATGAACTTGCTAGACTTTTACCTTTCTACAACTAAATTTTTGAAAAACATGTTAAAATCTTGAGGTCATAGAAAGCAAAAATATGTCTAGAATTTAAATTCTAGTCAATGAATCTAATCTATAATTTAAATCTAATTTTAATTCTAATATAATCTAGTTAGATTCATAATTTATCAGTTCAATCTAATCTATATTTAAATCTAATCAAAATTGAAAATTTAATATAATATAGTTAGATTCATAATTAAATTCAATATAATCAAATATATAATTTAAAGGCTTATCAAATTTTAAATAAGTTTGATGTATATCTTCTTTTGTTTAAATCAGTGCCAATATAATTATTACTTTGACATTTATTATTAAAATATAATATTATTTATTTATATAATTATATACAAAATTAATAATTCTTATGACATACTTTTTTATTTGAAACCAAGAAATAAATAACCATGGCACCGTTATCTTAAAAAGAAAGAATGATACAAAATCTTAATAGTACATTTTTGATGACATTTGTTGTGTTGCCTGCAACATCCAGAGAATCACTTCTCTCATGAATCCCCATGTTTCATCACCTCCACTAGCAATGGTAATAAACATGTTACATAAATATCTGTGTTGTAGCGATTGACGGGATGATGCTTCATAGTGCAGCAATACGGAATCTCTATGTCTTACTGGTTGTCTTCTTCTTCTTGTAGATCCGAATCTTGGAATTGGAGGGAGAGAGAAGAGAATAAATAATTAAAGAAAGAGAGAGGAACTGATGGTGAGTGCACGTAAAGAAGATTACATGATTTTTAGATAGTGGTTCAGTTTTAGATAGTGGGAATTTAAATTACATTATTATCCATACATAATTATTATTTTAGATAAGAAAGTACATGGCCAAAATAATTTATCATATCCCTCCTATATATATATATATATATATATATATATATATATATATATATATATATATATATATATATATATTTTTCTTTTTTTTCAGCACGTGCGGGCTCATTTAAATCGTGTTGTCTCCCCGCACACTATTTTTAGCCGGTCGTCATGACGTTTCGGACTCTTCGTGTCACGACCCGATCCCAATGTAGTGGATCTAGTCGGATCATGTCCAGCCTGCACCGTTATGAGATGGCGGCAGTAAGCTGTATCAAGCAGTGAAACACAACATGCAGAAATATCTAATAGAAATAAAATATTTTATTCAACTGGAAAAAGCCTGAAAATAAAACATACAACAACAATATTCATTTTATTACAATAGAATCTAAAAAGGAAAGTAAAGGAAAGTGCTAAGCCAACATTCTAGGGTTCAAGGGCTCCTGGTTCAGCCTCTGCGGGACCCAAGTATGTCCCGTAGAAAGTGCAGTAAGGCAGCTCCTCTTCGTCGCAATCACCTAAAAATGTTGGGTCTCCAGTCAGGAGGGAGCAAGAACATATTTCATCCACATCTAGCAATTCTAAATTAATAATAAATGTAAAGTGCGAGACAGTTTAAGAAACAATACAATTTTGCATTTAAAAATATTAAAATGAGACTAGCAAGTGTGAAAAAGATCAATGTCATGCATGATGTAATACTAGGCTAGTGTTTGAGTATATAACAGGGCCCGTGACCGGCCGGTGAGGCAATATGTATACTAACGTTTCGGCCGAAACGAATAGTATACGTTACGGCTTAACCCACAGTGAGGTTGGGGTTAGCGCGAGGCAATAAACGATCAATATTTGGCTTTGGTCACAGACGTTATACTACTCCCCCAAGCAATCCCCGAGCAATGAGTCAATAAGTCAATAACCAACATGTCAAGATAGCCAATCAGTGATCCATCATCCTATGTGGAGTCCGAGAGGGATCCACGGTGAATCAGTGTAACTATACTACATGTATCTAACTGATACATACATTTAATTATCAAAATAAAACGCATACATGGAATAGATATGAAACTTGCCTCAGAATGTTCCTTGACTTGACAGCAACCAGAAAGTGACTGCTAGAGTTTTACGGAGCAGGACCTACAAGATCGTAGTACCATTTTAGTAACCAGAACTACGCCCTAATTCTAAGGTACAATACTAGGGCTAAGTTTGGCAGGTTGGTGAACCTAATTGAAAATAATTTTATACATAAAATAGCTTTTGTTACCAAACTAATAATTGACAAATAATCGTTTTAACTAAATTATAGGTTTTGTCAAAAATAATAAATATTTATAAAATGACTTTAAATTGTATTTCTTAGAGATTAATAAATCTTAGGAAATTAGATTTATCTAACTAATATTTTAAAATAGAAATTATACCGAACGTTTATTAATAAAACGATTTTCCTTAGAAAATACCTTTTAAACCATTTTTCGTAAATTAGAGAGAAAATAACTTCTTAAATATTAAAATAGCACTTTTGCATAAAAAATACGGTTTTCTTGCCAAAATAACGATTTTGAATGAATATAAAACATTTCGATTATTAATACTAAATAACCATCTTTTTACCAAGATTAATTATTTTAACAAATAAACTCATTTATGAAAAAATAAATTTTCTTTTATTAATCTAATTATCGAAAACCCTTTTTGGTTTAATCTCGTGTTTAAAGAGAATATATATAAATATCATAAAATTTCTATGGCAAATAATCTTATTATTACAGTTTACTAACAAAATCTTTTCCATAGCTTAATACTAACTCTAATAAATAATTATTAAACATAGTGTTTTAATAATAGTTAAAGCTTTGTAAAATTAACTAATAATTACTAGCATTTAAATATATGAAACCAACGTATAACAATAATCTTGATTAATTAATTAAGGGTTCTAATTAATTATGTTAGGCTATAGCATGTCAATACCAGCATCCAAACCATTAATGCCTAAAATATATCACATTATTACCAAATATCAATCCTACAATCAATTGAACTATTTCTAAGGGTCCCAGGATACAAATTGAAGTTCTGATAAATGACAAAAGGTAAAAAGGAAGGGTTTACCCAAAGACTTTGCACGAAGGAGTATCGAGGGGTGGCCTCGGACTCGGAACGGAGCGCCGGAATACCGGAAAGGGCCGGACACGAACACGAAAAGCACACACGGGGCACGGAAACACGCTGACGCGGTCGGGAAGCGGCACGCGGGCTGTCGCACGGGCGCGCCGGTGTTGGCCAGCGACGCTGGCTGGCGGGGACAACAGACGAGGTTGCCGCACGGGCGGGGGACGCCGACTGCGGTCAGTGGCCGGGCGCGGGGTCACCGGCGGTTCGGGTGTCCGTGCAGAGGGTGTTACCGCGGGGAGATCGGCCGCGTAGGGGCATGCCGGCAAGGGAAGGTGTTGTGATTTGGCTTTGAGTTGGGAAGGAGAAGAGTGGATGGGGGTGATGTTTGTAGTTGGGAGAAAAGGGATAGGGGAGGTGCTGTGTGTGGTTACTTTTTCTTCTTGTTGTTGTTCTTTTTTTTCCTTTTTAGCTTAGAAAATGGTGCTGATGGTGGTTGTGAGTGAATGGGGGAAGGAAAATAGGGGAAGGGGTGAACGTGGGGAGAGGGAAAGGAGGGGTACGGGTGAGTGATGAGTTGGTTTTTTTTTATTTAGAAAGGGTTGGGTTTTACAACCTTCCCTTCTTAGAAAAATTTCGTCCTCGAAATTTCAAAGATAAGGGCCGGGGTACAATCATGCCTCAAACCAGTAAGGGCATTCTTCTTCAACAGCCTCAAGCCTAATTAGGCTAACTGTCCCATAGCAAAACCATCTAGTGCAATATCTCCATCAATCTTATCTACTATTTTCAAATAATATTCTTCCCTCCTTAGAAACATAGTCACTATCCACCATTATGGATTTCTGCTTTCATCCCTGAATTGTCAATTACCATCATCAATTTAGAAAATTTGTCTTTCCACATTTTCATACTAAACACATATAATATTTCCTGCAATATTATGTACTTCCTTCAGCGTGTCAATATATATCCAAATTTAACTCTATGTCATACCACTACATGTGTTCCAATCACGTTCTTATACATCTTGTTCGTTCCTGACCAAAATATAATAATTTGGTTCACTCCGTCATGTCTTAATACTCTAGTATCAAGCCTCAATAACCAATATCACATTTAAAATTCAACGTCACGTTTCAATACTCCAGTTTGTCATGGTCCTTGAAATTTTTATCATTCCTTGTTTATCAATTGTACGCATATGTAATCACTTTGTAATTTATTTATGCGTCTATTTTCACCAACATGTATATATCTCTTGATTCTAAATCCTCATTGTTCATATTTGATCCTGAATTCTCAAAATTTTTTTTAAAGTTTGAATCCTTCATCTTGATTTTACTATATCATTTTGATCAAACTTTTCTCTGTCAAAATTATACCTTATTACATCTCTCAACCTTGTATTACTTAAAATCCTTCTATCTTTGGTTTCTGATTTAAAAACTTTTGCACCCTTCAATTCATACAATTGCCATCCTTAATTAGTTACACCTTAAGTCCAAAATTTTCTTATTTCGGTCGTCCTTTATATATCTTCTGATGCACCTTCCAAAAGTGCTTTTCCATGCTTATCATTTAACCACCTCTAATTTACAATGTCAATTTGCTTGGTATTCACATCATTAATTATACCTTCCTTGATTCAATCACAATTGTTCATATTTATCTCATCTATACCCTATAACTCATGTACTCTATAAATCCCTGCTATAAATCGTTCCAGATTTAAATCATCAGGCATAATCAGATTCGAGGCATGATCGCTAGGTACAATGATAAAATATGGACACGGTCAGAATTATCTAGATATGATCTGAGATAGAGTTGAAATATTGTTGTGATCAAAATCATTTTAGGCATGAGATCAGAATCATTTTAGGCACGAGTAAAATCTATGTACGATTAAAATAAATCAAATAATCATAAGAATAGGAAAAAATTAAAAGAGATCTCGTGAAACAGGAAAGGCAACAAAGAAACGAACGTCAACAGCTTATTGAGAAGGCAAAAGTAATGGAATCTTCTGAGATGAGGGACTAAAAATTCTAAATCAAATTGGGATAGAGTATAAGGTTTGTGACTCAGGAAAAGCTAACAAGTTGTATGATAAGAGGATAGAGATAGTGATTAGAATATCCATGATAGGAACATAATCAGATAAAATATTTCTGAAAAATGAAGACAACCGCTAGAAATGCAAATCCTCTAATCGGATAAAAGTCAGAATAATTTGATGGTACAAAAAGGACAACCATCGTATGGATATAGTCTTAATAATATTCGAAAACCAAACATATCCGAAGTCACTTTGCCTCTAATTCATGCCTCGCCAGAGTGCACCTGACTGCAGTAAATTTTTGGCTCCATAACTTGAATAATAATAGGTTACCGAGTAGTCTATCAACTTTATCCATTTCATGGCTGAGCAACATAAGAAAAAATTTGTTAAATTTTGGACATAGTCTTAATAATATCTGAAAACCTATGAACACCTGAAATCACTTCAACTTAGAGTCTATGCCTCGCCAGTGCGCAACAAGCTACAGTAAACTCGCAGTTTTCATAATTCAGACAATGACTACAACGTATATGTGCGAAGCCATATTAGGTCACTGAATATTTTCTCAACTTTGTCCATGAGAATTTCAAAGGAGCTTCCGAAAAATTCAAACGAGTTCTAAAGTTCTAATCATGATAGAAAGAGATATAGATTTATGCTCTTCTGGAATCAAGAAAACTTATCAGGATAAATATGTGTTCTAGTAGCTCTTTGAGATTCAAGAGGTTGGTTTGAAGTCCAGAGGAGTATCTGTTCTTCGACATTTCTTTTTCAAAGATTAAACTTAAGGAATGGATCAACTTGATTCTGACTAATTGAGTTGGACACAAGACAAGATAGAAGCATCACAGCTTCGAGTTGAGTAAAGAAGTCAATGAGAATATTCTCAGCAAAATCACTTAGAGAATACTGAGCTTTACCGAAATTATTTTGGGAAAAATAATTTCTTGTCCAAGAAAAGTTTGAGAATTTGCTAGGTAAGTTAGGCTAAAAGTTAGCCTTATTGATTCATTGAAGTCAAGTTGAAATGGTTTAGCAAAGCCGACAAGGAATAGCTTTGGAATATTAGTCATGATCTGAAGGTTTAGGTACAAACACAAGCAAGGTAACGTACGAAACTATAAGCAAGCAAAAATAAATTTTTAAATATATAATTTTGGTCCTATGGTGTAACAAGGTGAATATAATCTAGCTGTTCTAATTGTTTCTAAAGTCTGTTTTCCTAAAGTCTCATCTAGGCCTAAGTCAACTTGCAGGACTGTATGCTGGTCTAGACTAAGTTGCCTAGATCAACTTACAGGACTGACCTGCATGGGCCACCACTAAAAACATGTCACGATCCGATCCCAATGTAGTGGATCTAGTCGGATCATGTCCAGCCTGTACCGTTGTGAGACGGCGGTAGTAAGCTGTATTAAGCAGTGAAACACAACATGCAAAAATATCTAACGGAAATAAAATATTTTATTCAACTGAAAAAAGTCTGAAAATAAAACATACAACAACAATATTCATTTTATTACAATAGAATCTAAAAAAGGAAAGTAAAGGAAAGTGCTAAGCCAACATTCTAGGGTTCAGGGGTTCCTGGTTCAGCCTCTGCGGGACCCAAGTATGTCCCGTAGAAAGTGCGGTAAGGCAGCTCCTCTTCGTCGCAATCACCTAAAAATGTTGGGTCTCTAGTCAGGAGGGAGCAAGAACATATTTCATCCACATCTAGCAATTCTAAATTAATAATAAATGTAAAGTGCGAGACAGTTTAAGAAACAATATAATTTTGTATTTAAAAATAGTAAAATGAGACTAGCAAGTGTGAAGAAGATCAATGTCATGCATGATGTAATACTAGGCTAGTGTTTGAGTATATAACAGGGCCTGTGACCGGCTGGTGAGGCAATATGTATACTAACGTTTTGGCCGAAACGAATAGTATACGATATGGCTTAACCCACAGTGAGGTTGGGGTTAGCGCGAGGCAATAAACGATCAATATTTGGCTTTGGTCACAGACGTTATACTACTCCCCAATCAATCTCCGAGCAATGAGTCAATGAGTCAATAACCAATATGTCAAGATAGCAATCAGCGATCCATCATCCTATGTGGAGTCCGAGAGGGATCCACGGTGAATCAGTGTAACTATACTACATGTATCTAACTGATGCATACATTTAATTATCAAAATAAAATGCAGACATGGAATAGATATGAAACTTGCCTCAGAATGTTCCTTGACTTGACAACAACCAGAAAGTGACTGCTAGAGTTTTACGGAGCAGGACCTACAAGATCGTAGTACCGTTTTAGCAACCAGAACTATGCCCTAATTCTAAGGTACAATACTAGGGCTAAGTCTGGCAGGTTGGTGAACCTAATTGAAAATAATTTTATATATAAAATAGCTTTTGTTACCAAACTAATAATTGACAAATAATCGTTTTAACTAAATTATAGGTTTTGTAAAAAATAATAAATATTTATAAAATGACTTTAAATTGTATTTCTTAGAGATTAATAAATCTTAGGAAATTAGATTTATCAAACTAATATTTTAAAATGGAAATTATATCGAACGTTTATTAATAAAACGATTTTCCTTAGAAAATACCTTTTTAACCATTTTTCGTAAATTAGAGAGAAAATAACTTCTTAAATATTAAAATAGCACTTTTGCATAAAAATATGGTTTTCTTGCCAAAATAACGATTTTGAATGAATATAAAACATTTCGATTATTAATACTAAATAACCATCTTTTTACCAAGATTAATTATTTTAACAAATAAACTCATTTATGAAAAAATAAATTTTCTTTTATTAATCTAATTATCGAAAACCCTTTTTGGTTTAATCTCGTGTTTAAAGAGAATATATATAAATATCATAAAATTTCTGTGGCAAATAATCTTATTATTACAGTTTACTAACAAAATCTTTTCCATAGCTTAATACTAACTCTGATAAATAATTATTAAACATAGTGTTTTAATAATAGTTAAAGCTTTGTAAAAGTAACTAATAATTACTAGCATTTAAATATATGAAACCAACGTATAACAATAATCTTGATTAATTAATTAAGGGTTCTAATTAATTATGTTAGGCTATAGCATGTCAATACCATCATCCAAACCATTACTGCTTAAAATATATCACATTATTACCAAATATCAATCCTACAATCAATTAAACTATTTCTAAGGGTCCCAGGATACAAATTGAAGTTCTGATAAATAATAGAAGGTAAAAAGGAAGGGTTTACCCAAAGATTTTGCATGAAGGAGTACCGAGGGGAGGCCTCGGACTCGGAACGGAACGCCGGAACACCGAAAAGGGCCGGACACGAACACGGGAAGCACACACGGGGCGCGGAAATATGTTGACGCGGTCGGGAAGCGGCGTGCGGGCTGTCGCACGGGCGCGCCAGTGTTGGCCAGCGGCGCTGGCTGGCAAGGACAACCGACGAGGTTGCCGCGCGGGCGGGGGACGCCGACGGCGGTCAGTTGTCACGCCCCGCCCCCATAGGAGCGATCGTCCTCGCTAAGGCGTGATGCCACACGGGCCTAGATTGCTCCCGTGCAAGGCCAAGTCCAGAAACGGCCGATTTGAGCTAGGCCATATAGTCGCACAGAGTGTCCCCATTTGCAGCGGAAAGTAAATGAACACAAATTAAAGCGAATTCAAACTCTTTATTGATATTCAAGAAGTTTACAAGCGGCGATAGGTCGAGTTTACAAGTCACTCAAGCTCTCTCTCTCTGAAACATAAAAGGCGTGCCAAGTGGCTTACAACATGGAATGATTCATGATGATGTTCCGATACATTATGTCCTGTATATGGCACATCAGCTCCTTGCAACGCTCCAAGACTCGAGAGATAGCTCCGCGCCTTAGCACGTTCGAGAGAAGCTCCACACCCGATGACGTGTCCTGCATCCTACAAGCAGACTGTGGGGTTATCAGTACATTGTTATGCACTGGTGGGGAGGCTAGCTCGCCCACAATGCTATCATTACCAAACACGTTCCATTTATTTTTGTGCACCGTCTATCATTCATTGTCTTTCTAATCTTGCCTTAGGATCAGTTTCATGGCATATTCCATAACCTATCTCGTGTTGCCGAATTCAAGTGTCGTATGGAAATACATGCACGACTTACCCATACTTACCGTCCGGCCTTCCCTGTCTAAAGTAAACCAAGTTAGTCAACAATTCACATGTAGTAACTTATCGTGATTCATGTAAACATTCAATGTTAAGGGCGTGTCCCTGCCTCGGGTTTTAGCACGTCGTGGGCACGTTATCTAACTCACTTGCATGAATTACTCTTTATCATTTTGGTGTGTTACGTTTCGAGCATGTTCGAGCATGTTACATTTCAAGCATGTTTAGAGTGTTACATTTCAAGCATGTTCAGAGTGTTACATTTCAAGCATGTTCAGGATGTTACATTTCAAGCATGTTCAGGAGTGTTACATTTCGAGCGTTCTGGAGGCACTTTATTTAGTTAACTTAGACTACTTGTTTCAATGCAAGAACTTGCACGTGGATTGCCACCAGTATAGTCCACTTAATCTACATACATGGGTCGCTGGCTTCACAAGCCATTTTGGATATATCACTTGGGCATTCTCACCTATCGAAGTGTGATGGCTGGTACACCTTGATAGTCTCTTGAAATGACTGGCCTTACGTCTCCTTGAGTGGCCGAGCCCCCACTCAAAGCAGCCCATAAGCCCCATGTCTGATTTCGCCTAGGCCGACCACGGTATTCCCCCCATCGCCCGTGCCGCAGAATCCTTCCTCATGACGGCCACGGTATTCCCCCCCATCGCCCGTGCCGTTTGTCCACGACCATTTCGTATTTTACTTGTCATTGAACATAACGGCTGTCTTGAGCCATAATGCATTATCGACCAGGTTGGCGTCCGTGCAGCACGGGTAGCGAGCCCCGTTGCACGTGTCCGTCATACCTGTCGCTAACGTCTTTCATGTCTTATCTTTTATTCACTCTTTCATTTCTTTCTTTCACTTGTTCGTTCATTCAATCATTTTTCATGTATTCATTCATTCATTCGTTGATTCATTCATTCATTTATTCATACATTATGCAACTCCCCGAGCTGGAGTCGCCTTGGCGACCCATCGGTCCCGAAGACTTTCAATGTTGCTATACTCTACTCAGAACGACTATGTCGATAGTCTTCCGTTTCTTTCTTGTAAACCGTTTATTGTTTCATTGTTGAACGCGTAAGGGACTTGAACGTAAGCTTGTGCCTTAGCACGAGCGTGGAGCACGGTGCGAGAGTTCTCACATTTTTCCATGTTCCTTTCCATATTCTATACAAGCATACAAGATGGGATTATTCTCTTAGCTAGGTGCGTTGAGTCATTTATTAGCATGCACGGTGTTATCGCCTAGCGATTCTAACAATAGTGTCCGTATTGTTATGTGTCTAGGCTAAGCAAAGACGGGTTCATCGGAGCCACCCACCTTAGCGATGTTCACATCGGCCGAGCGATACTCCGAGAGCGCCTTTGAAAGTCTAAGTCTGGATTCATCTTGACGGGCCAATGTAAGCCTTGCATCGATTCTTCATCAGGTCGATGCCAACTCTTCGGGTCGACGGCTCGTTTGAGTCGTTGCACTTGCCGTTTGAATCGGCGTTCCGCTAGGGCGGAGCGGGTCATTACATTATACACCACTCAAAACAAGTCTCGTCCTCGAGACTTCCTCAGTGCAGGTCATCCTACCATTCCTTAACTCGTGTCGTCGTGTTTCTTGGACAATCCTTATCGAATGGCTTTACCGCACGATGGCACCGAACTATACTCGATACCTTTCCAAGTCCCGTGTCTGCATACGTTGGGTCGAGTTTTATTGAATAACTTTTCATTCATTTTAGAGTTGATGGTACTTATTCAATTCACGTGTTTCTTCGTCTTGGTTGCTATTTCTTCGTGTCATGGGACTGAAATGGTCGCACAAGGCACGTTGTAATTCGTCAAATACGCGGGTCATAGGCTGAGGCAAACTCACTTTCGTTTATCTCGGTCATCGAGATGACCCGATTCGCTTCTGAAGCGTTCTTGTCCACGAAATTAGTATGATTTCTTCTTAGCAGGGTCGACCAAGTCTAAGTAATTTTTGTCTGATACAAGACCAAGTATTGCACTATCATCGAGTATATCTTCCTATCAATGGTTCAATTCGTTATACCAACTTTTACATGCACGATATCGATTCCATATTATTCACTTGTTTAGGGCCAATCTTGTTGTCGTTCACGCACACTCCGCTCACACGTTTCTTTGATTCCGAGCCACGCTCGTACTAGTATCATTCCTTTCTTTTAACACGATCTCAATTCCCGATACTTTCATTCCTCAAGTCTCGTTTGGAATTCAACGTGTCACTTGGTTGGATCGTGCACGCATTCCAGGCGTCCCTAAAATACATGCATTCACCAAACCGCGTGATAGAGAATTCATCATTCTCACTCGAGTCGCATCGTGCACATACTCCGGCGTCCCTGAAGTATATGCATGTTAGCCGAATCTCGTGAGCAGGGTTTCCTATTCTTGCATCATTCAATCCATCCATGTTAATCCTCAAGATCAATCTTTTGATTGCTAACACTTGAAACAGGTGCGTCTCGCCTAACCGCTAGGCCATTTCTCAAGGCTAAGTCAATGTCAGGATTGGAATCATAGTTCCCCAACAATAATGCCAACACTGACCCCAATCCTAGGGTCAAACCAAAGTCGATAGTACATGATTTTCTACCCAAGCTCGCATCACTCAGATTTCTAAACATCGAGCACGATCACCTATTCGCATCAATGCATTCGTTACGTATATTCGATTCCATTCAATTCACCAATTCTAGCCAATTCATGTATTCGATCACGAGGTCGTCTAGCTTTGACAATATGTTGCGCCCCAATCTCACGCGAGTCCGATTATCCACGGTGGTTCATGAATCACCATGCAACGCTACCGCAGAATAATCATTTTCATCGGGGCGTAACTCTTGTTTGAGTCTAGACTAATTTATTTTTGATACGCGGATTGGACCTACGCAATCCTCAAGCTCAATCATCAAGCACACCAAGTCATTCTCAAGTCACCTTCGCGTCAAACCACAAGTCGAAGAACACAAATTGTCACGCAATGCTAGTCCAATTATCCCCGCTGTATGAATCACCATACCAGCGCTCACGCGGAGTGATCGCCCTAATCGGTACGATGCATGTGCGAGGCTGGAGTTGCGCTCGTATAAGACAAGAATGTCGACGTTGGGGTTATCGTCGAAGCAATCCAAACATTTCATTTTCATCCAAGCCGAGATCTCTATTCGATAGTCCGACCGTTATTCATTCAACCAGAAACTCCTCGAGCCACGTCTATATTTTCCACGACATGTTTCAATATCCCGAGTATAGCATCCATCGGAACAATGACATTTGCACTATCGTCATTTGCCGAGTCAGAGTACCCCCGAGTTATCGCATATCGATCTTTGATACGCCTCAATACCATCGACGATATGCGTAACCTGACGATATTCCTTTGCAACCAATTTCGAGTCGTGCGACTGATGTTATTGTCCGAACTGGATATGCCATAATTCCATTCGATTCACTCCAAGATCAAGTTCGGTCGCTATTCCTCAAGCTAGTTTCAATATTGTTGTCCAAAATTTCAAGTCACATTTTGTTGGACGTAATCTAAAATCGCAAGTGCTATCCTCTAGCTTCCTCGATCGAGACATACATCTTTATTCATCGTTTCGAGTCGTTTTCTGACTTGCGTTGCCCATTGACAAGTTGTCCGAACGACATCTCGTTCGGGACATTCGAAGTCACGACCAACTAAGTGTGACACGTTCTAAGGCTTTGCACGATCGCATCGCTTCGCCGACATACTCGTTCTATCCGTATATCCTTTAGTCTCGCTCGAACAATTTCTATAACGTCCATACATCACTCAGGGTTCGAGCCACTCGACTAGTCGTCGACACTCATTCTTATTCTTCTTCGAGCCTATCACATACACCACTCGGGTTCAAGTCATTCTATAAATCCTCAAGAGATCATTCGAGTCCCAATCGATATGTTCAATCGTGCGTTCGCCCGTTCTTCAAAATCCAAATCGATCTTCCGTGCACGCCTAAGCGTGAACTCGATAGTGTTCCCATCGATATACACTCTAAGTGTAGCTTCATTCCTGACCGAGCGGTACTTGATATCGCTCGCAACTCGATTGTACCAAAAAGTCGAGGTGCACGACACGCGGGCTAAGTTGTGCCGCATAACCATCTCGTACGGACTATATTCCGAGTTTGCACGCTTAATTGCTAGGGTCATCGTAGGACTAGTTAGGCATGCACGCGACATGTTAACTTTAGCACGTGTTTTCATTCAAGACAAGTTGACACCGTTCGGCACAAAGGCCTACCGATGCATTCGGCGATAGCCTTCCAATGCGTTCGATTGAACGCCTGAATGAGCTTTTGAAAATATTAGACTTATTGTATGGAACATCCCAAGGCACAATGAGAGAGAGCGTACACTTCTTTTTCCAACGACGAGCTTTCAAAACTGAGAAATCGACTTGAAGTCCTAGGACGTAAAGCCGTGCTCTGATACCATTATGTCACGCCCCGCTCCCGTGGGAGCGATCGTCCTCGCTAAGGCGTGATGCCGCACGGGCCTAGATTGCGCCCGTGCAAGGCCAAGTCCAGAAACGGCCGATTTGAGCTAGGCCATATAGTCGCACAGAGTGTCCCCATTTGCAGCGGAAAGTAAATGAACACGAATTAAAGCGAATTCAAACTCTTTATTGATATTCAAGAAGTTTATAAGCGGCGCTAGACCGAGTTTACAAGTCACTCAAGCTCTTTCTCTCTGAAACATAAAAGGCGTGCCAAGTGGCTTACAACATGGAATAATTCATGGCGATGTTCCGATACATTATGTCCTGTATATGGCGCATCAGCTCCTTGTAATGCTCCAAGGCTCGAGAGATAGCTCCGCGCCTTAGCACGTTCGAGGGAAGCTCCACACCCGATGACGTCTCCTGCATCCTACAAGCAGACTGTGGGGTTATCAGTATATTGTTATGCACTGGTGGGGAGACTAGCTCGCCCACAATGCTATCATTACCAAACACGTTCCATTTATTTTTGTGCACCGTCTATCATTCATTGTCTTTCTAATCTTGCCTTAGGATCAGTTTCATGGCATATTCCATAACCTATCTCGTGTTGCCGAATTCAAGTGTCGCATTGAAATACATGCACGACTTACCCATACTTACCGTCCGGCCTTCCCTGTCTAAAGTAAACCAAGTTAGTCAACAATTCACATGTAGTAACTTATCGTAATTCATGTAAACATTCAATGTTAAGGGCGTGTCCCTGCCTCGGGTTCTAGCACGTCGTGGGCACGTTATCTAACTCACTTGCATGAATTATTCTTTATCATTTTGGTGTGTTACGTTTCGAGCATGTTCGAGCATGTTACATTTCAAGCATGTTCAGAGTGTTATATTTCAAGCATGTTCAGAGTGTTACATTTCAAGCATGTTCAGGATGTTACATTTCAAACATGTTCAGGAGTGTTACATTTTGAGCGTTCTGGAGGCACTTCATTTAGTTAACTTAGACTACTTGTTTCAATGCAAGAACTTGCACGTGGATTGCCACCAGCATAGTCCACTTAATCTACATGCATGGGTCGCTGGCTTCACAAGCCATTTTGGACATATCACTTGGGCATTCTCACCTATCGAAGCGTGATGGCTGGTACACCTTGATTGTCTCTTGAAATATCTGGCCTTACGTCTCCTTGAGTGGCCGAGCCCCCACTCAAAGCAGCCCGTAAGCCCCATGTCTGATTTCGCCTAGGCCGGCCACGGTATTCCCCCCCCATCGCCCGTGCCGCAGAATCTTTCCTCATGACGGCCACGGTATTCCCTCCATCGCCCGTGCCGTTTGTCTACGACCATTTCGTATTTTACTTGTCATTTAACATAACGGCTGTCTTGAGCCATAATGCGTTATCGACCAGGTTGGCGTCCGTGCAGTGCGGGTAGCGAGCCCCGTTGCACGTGCCCGTCATACTTGTCGCTAACGTCTTTCATGTCTTATCTTTTTATTCACTCTTTCATTTCTTTCTTTCACTTGTTCGTTCATTCAATCATTTTTCACGTATTCATTCATTCATTCGTTGATTCATTCATTCATTCATACATTATGCAACTCCCCGTACGGGGAGTCGCCTTGGCGACCCATCGGTCCCGAAGACTTTCAATGTTGCTATACTCTACTCGGAACGACTATGTCGATTGTCTTCCGTTTCTTTGTTGTAAACCGTTTATTGTTTCATTGTTGAACGCGTAAGGGACTTGAACGTAAGCTTGTGCCTTAGCACGAGCGTGGAGCGCGGTGCGAGAGTTCTCACATTTTTC
Organism: Iris pallida; assembly: GCA_029216955.1. Lineage (NCBI taxonomy): Eukaryota > Viridiplantae > Streptophyta > Magnoliopsida > Asparagales > Iridaceae > Iris > Iris pallida. The sequence goes on from JANAVB010013597.1 coordinate 14,231,889, forward strand.
CATGTTACTTTCCATATTCTATACAAGCATACAAGATGGGATTATTCCCTTAGCTAGGTGCGTTGAGTCATTTATTAGCATGCACGGTGTTATCGCCTAGCGATTCTAGCAATAGTATCCGTATTGTTATGTGTCTAGGCTAAGCAAAGACGGGTTCATCGGAGCCACCCACCTTAGTGATGTTCACATTGGCCGAGCGATACTCCGAGCGCGCCTTTGAAAGTCTAAGTCTGGATTCATCTTGACGGGCCAATGTAAGCCTTGCATCGATTCTTCATCAGGTCGATGCCAACTCTTCGGGTCGACGACTCGTTTGAGTTGTTGCACTTGCCGTTTGAATCGGCGTTCCGCTAGGGCAGAGCGGGTCATTACATCAGTGGCCGGGCGCGGGGTCGCCGGCGGTCCGGGTGTCCGTGCAGAGGGGGTTACCGCGGGGAGATCGGCCGCGTAGGGGCGTGCCGGCAAGGGAAGGTGTTATGATTTGGCTTTGAGTTGGAAAGGAGAAGAGTGGATGGGGGTGATATTTGTAGTTGGAAGAAAAGGGAGAGGGGAGGTGCTGTGTGTGGTTCCTTCTTCTTGTTCTTTTTATTTTTCCTTTTTAGCTTAGAAAATGGTGCTGATGGTGGTTGTGAGTGAATAGAGGAAGGAAAATAGGGGAAGGGGTGAACGTGGGGAGAGGGAAAGGAGGGGTACGGGTGAGTGATGAGTTGGTTTTTTTTATTTTAGAAAGGGTTGGGTTTTACACTTCGTGCGGATCTTGTCTGCCCTGGATTTTTCATCATCGCCCCATACGCATGCCTCGTGCACACCGCGTGCTCTAGAGCCTCACGGGATGGCCGACATCTTTCGACGCCGGTAACTCAACGCATCGCTTCGTCCACGATGCCGAAGGCGCCCCTTCTTCACGACGCCTACGACAGTCGATGCCGTCCAGCCACACGTTCTATGCACACGACGTCTTTACGACGTCTTCTCGACGCCCATACGGCGTCGCACGACGGGTTGTATGGTCGGCCGTTGTGAGCACCCTGAATTTTGGGTTGATTTTTTTTTATTTTTTTTCTGATTGATTTAGTTTCAATAAATAATTATTCTATTTATTTATCTTTAAGTGTACTTTCCCGTGCCTTTGATATTTGGAGTGTTAGGGATGTTCAACTCTGGAAACCTTCTTCACGAGTTTTGTAGTGGACAGGATTACCTTCATGATGGTATATAATGTCCCATCCAAACTTGTTCCCTTGTACTCTTTCTGCTTCACATAACTTCGGGTCGATTTAGACCATTTGATTATTAATTATTTTTCCCACTCTTTTCCTTGATCATTATTAGCACGTTACCGTGACTTTTAATTTGGGAGCACCAGACCAGTCATTTTCTTGAAACCAACTTCTCATGCATGATCTACTCGAGACGCTCTTCACCAATGACCTTCGTGTCCCACTCAGACACACCATTTTCTGCTCCATTTGCTTCACACAACTTTTCTGACACGTGATCCAATTTTATTTCACCCCACGGTGTCACATTCACTTTCCAACTTGATTTGTGGGTACCCTGTCGACCAAAACCTGTCAACCCCAAATATGGACATGGCCCACATTGAGCTTACTGTCCGCATGTCACTTGTGTGCCATTTATTGGAATCCCCACATGATACTTATTTACCCATGATCATCAACACCTATTTTAATTCGATTATTTCGCCATGTCCAATTTTGATCCAACCCGGCTCCACTGAACCCAACCCCAGCTTCATGTTCCCACTCTCATGATGCCCTTATTTTTCCTTATCCAAAAATATTATTCAATACCTAGTTTTCTATTTCAAATATTGATGTAAATTCCATTGATTTTAAATCCCAAAAATAAATCCATTTCCCTAATAAATTTCTACCCTTGATTTTCCCTCATTCAATCCTCACCATTAATTCTCCCAAACACTCAAATCCCCCCCTCTAGCATTGGCCGGCCCTAAAATTTTCATGGAAAGAATCTCTTTTCTCTCTCTAACTTTACATTCATTATTATATCTTCTCTCTCTCTCTCCCACTATTATTTTTTTCCCACACCATTTCAAAACACCAACACCACCAACAGCAAATACACACACACCCCCGACCACCTCACTCCTCAGCCGAGCCCCCTGGCCTGAACTCCGCCGTGGCCGAGCTCGGCCGGCCACAACCGCAGCCTCCTCCTTCTTCCTCCTCCTCTTCATCATCTAATTCACCACCACCAAGCCGAACCACCACCTCCATCACCACCCTAGACCGCCGCCCGACCGTCGTCGAGGCCGCGCAGCCCCCGTCATCGCCGAGCTAGGCCAGGCCAGGCCGCGCGGCCACCAGCGACAGCGGCCAGCAACCACACGACGCCAGCAGCGACAGCAATTGGCGGCAGCAACAGCGATGGCCGCGCGCCGCCGCCGGCCGTCGTGCCTCCGGCGACCCCCACACGGGTGTGCCCCACCCCGGCAAACTCTTCCCTGGCGGCCACCGTCCTCTGGAAGCGCCGTCGAGGCGATTCGTGCGTTTCGCACGAAGTTCCGTCGTGACGCGCGCGGGATCGATCCAGAATTCGCGTTCCATCGCAGCGACTTCATGCGCATTTTCCCTGAAATCCGACCGTTGGATTTGCGATATCTTTGCTCCGTCACAATCTCGGTATATCCACCTTCACTCCAGTCAATTTTCATTCGTTGATTTTATCGTTTGATGTCTCAAAATCGGCCACCAAGTTGACCGTTTAAATTGTATTAATTTTGGACAGTTTCACGGAGTCAACTTCGCCAGCTTGTACCTCCTCCGCTGCAGCTCCATTTGGCGTGCTACAAGTTCCTGTGCGAAGCTGGTATAACCCTCTTGCTACCCCTCCAGTTTCGTTTCATTGTGAGCTTGTTTGATTGGTTGAATTCGACGCCAAAGTTGGTCGTCCGAATTCATAATTTCCAACTTGTAAAATTCTATTTTTGAACACGGGACTCCAGATTTCATTTCTGACACCACCAGTAGACTCGTGGCGTCGTTCTGGCATGTTTTCATATAAAATTTGTTAGATTTGGAGGACGTGGGCCCTGGCACGTTTTTCGGTGCAAAGTGGGTCCCACAGTCCGGGTCAACGGGACTTTTTGACGCCGGCTCATCGGAATCCAATTCCGGATATACCGTTGAGTTCGTATCGTCATTCTGGACTCGTTGACATGTAGTTTGCTGAGTTTTGAGAACATTGGATCCGGCACGCATTTCCGTGCAAACCGGAATTCCAAGTTCTGGTCAACGGACCAAATTGAGATCGGGTCAACAGAATCCAATTCTGGAGATACCGTTGGGTTCTTATCGTCATTCTGGTTTCGTGGACATATAATTTGTTATATTTTATAGACTTGTTTTCTTGCACGTTTTTCGGTGCAAAACGGCTCCGACACGGATACCGTTTTGACCCAAAATTACCTTTTTGCCCTTGTGTCCAAATTGGACCGATGGGTAGGCTATCCTAGCTAATTTGACCATTCTGGACACGTTGGCGATGTTTATTTCATCGTCCGACAATGTTTGTTGATAATTTCTCTGAGTTTAACCTTTTTATAATTTATTAATAATTAATTCTTATAATGTTCGTATTTCGGGATTAGTACAACGAAACTGAGCTCAGTCAATTCCAGTGATCTCACATCGCTAAAATTGACAAGATGGACACGTGGATCACTATAATAAGATTATCAACTTTACCATTGATCATCTCATCTCGATTTGCGTGTCGTAAGTTTCGACGTACAAATAACGAAGTACACTTATATCTTTAATAATTAGACTAGAATGGACCCTGTTTGACCAGAGTTGACCAGTTGACCCAAAGTCAACTGTAAGTCAACACTTGACCTAGTTTGACTAGATTATTGGCCGGAGTTGACCTAGAGTTGTTTTGACTTAGAAGAACCTAGGATAATATAGATTGCTTGTAGAGATTTATTTATTACAACTTGAACACCTTGTAACCTGTATTGCTTTAAATAGGACTCTATGGCTTCAGTTGGACCCCCTATACTTATCAGCTGTTCAGGTTATCAGGCGAGTACATTCTCTGATCATTTCATATCCTGCTTAGAATTATTTCCTGCATTAAATTACTTTACTTGTTACTGTCACGTTGGTCACACGGATTGGTACTATATGGATCCCTTCTTGAGATGTTATCCTTAGGGAGCATCAGGTACTACATGTTCTGTGCGTTTCACTTACATGGCGTATCACTATGCTTCATTGGTTCTTTGATCACTTGTGACATATACTCTTATAATCACAGAGTCTCCTAGAATCCTTATCCCATTTACTGGGTATCCTAGAATCTCCTAGAATCCCCATTTATGGGACATCCATGTATCACCCTTCGGGGGCCTTTGCATGGAATCATAACATAACCTGGTTGGATCCTTGTGTATTGATTGGGGGTACGGGGGAGTAGAAGTAGACATGTGAATACTATCCAAGTAGTGTAGCATCAGAATCTTCCATAGTGTAGCATCAGAATCTCTATGCCATTTACATGTCTATATTGTACTCTGACTCACTAGCCACTGTTAGTCTCTATTTATAGTAGATATTTCTATTACAGTTCTCTCTATTTACATATTGTATTTCCTTCAGTACCTGTATCTTACTTTACTGCATGATTATATTTCTAACCTGCTATGAACTGATGAGATGTATTGTGCTCGCTCCTGTCCTGACTGGACTTGTTGATAAATTTTACAGATAGCCTGGAGGTTGCCTGCTAGCCTAGAGGAGACACATTAGAGGTTGTTTAGATAGCTATTTCAGTTGTCTGGAGTTGTATTTATGGATTACTGTATTTGAGCTTTGAGATGTATTTCTGGGTTGTGTATCTTAGACACTTAGATTCTATCTGCTGTATCTTTTGGATTTTATGTTTATCATCTGCT
>JANAVB010013597.1:14243774-14353774 GCA_029216955.1 Iris pallida
GAACTTGAAACGTTGACATTGTCAGAGGATGCCGTATTAGATCCACTTCCAGACATTTTTTTATTTCAAGCATAAAAATATTATATATAAATGAAAGCAAATAATATAAAATGCAAGCAATTAATTTGCATTTTAATTTGTCTAGACATTTTTCTGTTTCATAATTTTTACATTTTTTTTCCATTCTTTACTATGTGTGTGTGCAGCAGCACTATGGAGAACACTGCAGAAAAAAAAGGCCGACGTCGACGCCAGCGTGTGCGTGTGCAGCAGAGGAGTCTCGTGTGCAGCAGAGGTTCGAAGAAAATAGCAGAGAGAAAGAAAGAAAAAATCAGACAGAGAGAAGAGAAGAAAGAAAGAAAATAAAAAAAAGGAACCCTAATCTGCTGGTCCCTGGAGAAGAAAAGGAGATGAAGAGTGAGAAGAAGAAGAGAAGAGAGAGAAGATTGAGAAGAAATAAGATGAAAGGTGAGAACCCTAACCTGCTCCTTCTTCTCCTCTGCTGCTTCTCCTTCTTTTTCTGCTGCTTCTTCTTCCTCTCTCGTGTTTGTTTGGCTGCTGCTGCTGCTGCTTTTTCTTCTTCCTCTCTCGTGTTGTTTGGTATGTAGCCATTTCGGGTTTCGGATTTCGGGTCCTGATCACTTTAAAAAAAATTCAAAAAAAAATTCGAATCCGCCTAGGCGGCCGCCCCCACGCCACGAGCAAGTCCGCCTAGGCGGCCGCCCCCCCGCCTCGAGCGCCTAGGGCCCGCCCAGGCCCGCCTTTCTTGCTGGTCCGCCTGGGGACCGATTTCGGCCCAAAGTTGGTGCCACCGCGCCGCCCAGCGCCTAGGCGCCGCCTAGGCGGCCGCCTAATTTGCCTTTAGAACACTGCTAGGGACGAGGGTTAGTCATTTGTCCGCACCTATGAGTCCACACTAGGGGCGAGGGTGATTCTTGAAGCTAACCTGCGAGTCCACACTAGGGCGAGGGTTTAGTTGTTCAAAACTGCGAGGCCACACTAGGGTGAGGGTTTGAGTATCTGATTGGTTTCTTGTCATGAGTTCATGTTTCCTTCTAGCAGTTCATTTATGCGTAGTATTTCTTGTATCCGTGTTCATAGTCACTGTCGTGTTGTCTGTCTTCCCTGCTTATTTCTTATGCATGATAAACTGCTAGATAGGCATGTTTTTATGTATCTTGCTAGTCCCCTGAGGACCTGATGATCTCTTCAGGTAGTTGATTGCACGGAGATAGTTAGCTGAGCATGATGGTAGTTTGATTTCGTCTGCAGGACTCAGGTATTGCTAGTGATATTACTTTGTTATCCTCTCGTACTTTACATTCCTTATCATGATATATTCTGCTTGTTAGCCTACTTATAGACTCATACTATTTCATTAGAGTCTAATCGGACATATATGCTATGGGCGCAGAAACACGACCCATACTTGTTCATTCTTGATTTATATACATCACGTGGATTGAGATATAGTTTAGATTACCATTTTAGACATGATACCATGCTCTTGACAACTTATACGTATTCGAGTCGGGCTGGAGTCCGTTTGATACGTAGCTGGCTTGCTCACCACTTGTATCCCGAAAAGCGGGTGCGGGTCATGACAGGTCCAGCATAAGCAGTTTGTTGAATCGTCGTCGAAGTCCCTATGGTTGCTTCCTACAAGAAGGGAAGGCTCATGCAGTCACATGCGAGAAAACAGAGGAGTTTTTGGGATCCTGCTAGTGTGGACCACAGAGGATGCGACTATCACTGTGGTAAAATGGCTAATTTAGAGGAACTACATGAAGCTCCAATCTGAGAAAGCTAAAGGCAAGGATGATCATGATGATCTCACGGCATTTGGAGATGATCATTATCGCAACAACCGACGCAGAGGAACCTTGTGACACGTGTCATGACGATTGGGTCATGAGACACGGGGCATCCTATCACGCCACTCCACATAGGACCTCTTCACGTCATATTGAGATAGTAGGTTTGGATGTGCGAAGATAGGCAACAAGGACGACTGCAGTTGTGGACATCGGTAATGTGCATGTGACAACGGAGCTCCATGAAAAGCTCGTTCTCAAAAACGACATAAAAGGACATTTTGTAACCAACATATAAAGCAGTCGCAAAAGATATTTTTGTTACACTTCAAGAAGCTGTTGTAAAAGTGTCACAATTTTTTTTGTAGCGACGATTGGTATAGGCCGTCGCTGGAAGATGACACAAAAGATTTTCCTTTTCTAGTAGTATTGTATAACACTAATTTGACAAATATGGTATTCTATAATAAACACCACATCATAAAATATATATTCCTTAATTGTATATACAAAATGCTATTTGGCTCCCAAAAAATTTGGGTGATACCATCTTCCATTATGTGGTATATAACATGGCTGATGACATGACAACTAACATGAAAAATTAAACATTGAAATTAATATTAAAATTATTATTAAAATAAAATTAAAATTAAAATTAATATCAATTAACATGAACATTAATATTAAATTAACATTAAAATTAACTTTAATATTAACATTAAAATTAATATCAACATTAAATTAAAATTAGCATTAACATTAAATTAAAATTAGCATTAACATTAACATTAATATTATTATTAATATTAACATTAACATTAATTTTAACATTAAATTAATATTAACATTAAATTAAAATTAACATTAACATTAACAATAAAAAAAATGGGTAATTAATTTTTGGATTAAAACATGACATGTCAGCTGTCATGTCAGTTGCCATGTAAGATACCACATAATAGGAGATGACATCACCCAAAAATTTTGGGAGCCAAATAGCAAAATTATTGTATATATGCTAGCTTCTTAGTGTTTTAAAAGTGGACCAGAACGACTAGTTGAACCGGTCTCTGAACCAATAACTTTTTCGGACTAAGTTTAATACTATATACTATTTTTTTTTCAATCGATTGGATCTGGAATTTTGAATTTTGTTTGAATTTTTACATGCAATCTAAGTTAATAGGTTTATTTCTTAACTAATTCTATTATGACAAACATGCAAAACTTCTAAATGTTATATATATATATATATATAGTTGTGTATTATGTAATATATTTAATATTGCAAGCCTATATAACTTCTTCAACCTAAATAAACCTACTAGTTGACCGGTTTGAAACTTAATTGATGTACTGATGCGCTTTAATGGACGTTTTGGCTTAGTCACGCTGTGCATATTTGGACCAAATCGACTAAATCAAACCAAATCAAATCGAATCAGTTGGTTTTTAATCGAACCGATGGTCCGATCGGATTGGTTCGACTTGACCATTTGAAAAGTCGGCCGATTTGGTTCGATTTACGGTTTGGTTATTTCAAAAACTACTTAAACCGAACCAAACCAAACCTATTTAGTAACAACCCAAAATTAGGTTTATATTCGGTCCAACTTATCCATCTCATGGTTTGTTTATTTTCCATCTTCAATTCATAGATCTATTAGGCTTATGGTTTATTTTCGAGAACCATTTTTGATTTGTGGAAGAAATTTATTAAACAAGTGATTTACTTAGAAGATTATTGTCCACTTTGGTATCTCATACAAACATCTCCCAAACATGAGATGGTTAGGATTTATTTTTGTGTGAATTTACTTTGTGAAACACTTTTATATACTTGAAATTTTTTGTCTGATCAAAACCGATCAGCCGAACCGATCCAAACCAAACTAAGTCGGTCGGTTTCAAAACCGAACCGATCAATTAGTTGGTTTGGTTCGGCTGTGATTATTTTTAAACCGATTAACTTCGATACGACTTCGGTTGTGACCAAATAGGTCGACCACCGACCGATGCACATCCCAAGTCACAACCAAGTCTTAATTTTTTTTGGCTAATCCTTCAGGCTCAACATCACATCTCAACGTCGGTCAGTGATCGCCATCATTTTGTCAAATAGTAACATAAAACTTAATCTTAAGCAATAGTTAAAACTTAAAACTAATTAATACGAAACCTCACCAACCAATCTACATCATAATAATAAGAAATTGTTCGTTGAATAATTAATTTATTTGTGCTCGTTGTCATCGTTGAAGTCCTTGCCACGGTGCCATTACTGAAAATGAATTTTAATATATTATTAGAGTTTGCCATGCATTATTAAAATAATTTTATCATATATTATATTGTTGCAAGATTTTACGACCGTAGATGGGGGAAAGAGATGGTGCCTATGTTACGAATATGTCTTATTTAAAAAACAATTATATAATCAAAACAAGGTGTGCAGTATTTGTATCCAAATCAATATCGAATCATTTCTAGGTAATGCCGGTATCGACAATATCCGCCGTTTCGAATCGAAATATAACGTTTCTTTTTTATCAAAAAATAAATAATTATCAATAAATGTATAAAATAAATATATTTTATACATTTATGCATAACTTTAAATATTTTTGGTGTTGTTTTTTCGTAATTTTGGAATTGAATAAAATAACAGTCATCCTTTCTGAGGTTGCCTGTTATAGATAACTTTTCTTCTTTATATATACTTTTACAATCTTACTATGATTTTACACCATTGATGATTGGTCTTTTTCATTCAATTTTTTGAAAAATAGACCACAATGTCGGTATTGGTCAATATCGCGGTATCAGTCAGGTATTTGATCGGGATATGCCAAACTGTATCGGTATCAGCCGTATCGAATCTATATCGACCGATATTGTAAACTATGAATCAGAATCGATTATATTCGGATTATATTTAATCTAGATATATTTTGATTGGCCTTATCAAAGTTAGGGGGGAGAGAAATAAAGAAATAAATTTGGATTTCAAGGTTGATTCAAAGGTTTAATAGTTTTGTTTTGTAAATCTTTTCTGATAAAGTAAGTAAACTTCTAAAGTACTGGGTTATGTTACAATTACATATTCTCATTCCATCACCTGGATACTCCAAAATTTGTTATAAAAAAAAATAGTGATTTAGAAGAACTCAACATATAAGAATCAATTTTCCCATCGTACATAGTGACTAATTTTTTTTAAAACCTACATCGATCCATCACGAACTGTCGATCTATCACGTGCAAACCTTAATTCGTTTAAGCAAGATATCATCATATAGTGTGAACCTTTCCTTTGTCAAAGTGGTGCCTAATTAATTAAATTTTCTGGCAACTTGGCTAAATTAAAAAATTGGACAAATGATTTCTAATTAAGGTTATGAATATATAAACAAAGGCAAAAGTGTAGCTGGAGTCTGGAGACTGAGATTAGCACCTGTCAGAATCTTACAATCAGTACTAACAAACACAAAGAATATGACTTATGCATCAGACATATAACCTTGCTTAAAATATCTGTATAATTAGGTATGACTGATTATGCAGTCTGGCAAGTCTCTTTCTTAATCTCATGATGCAGAAAATTTAATTTGTTTAAGTTTGGGATATCAGGAACTTATTAAATATTCAATTACTAGGAACTTATAATATGAACATTATGATTAACGAGTATTGATTGATCATTATAAGAATCCTTATATACAAATATGGCACATGATGATAAACTCCTTTCTTTTGAAGAAACACCAAGGAATTAGTAAATGCAATGTTTTGTTGCAAATACTGATGAAGTAATCTTCCTCGGTTTTATTTAACAACATTATTGTCACAATATGCCAAAGTGGAGGAAGGATATAACAACTGAGAAACTGGAAGGGTCGATCACCTCTAGTTCAAGTGGTTAAAGTCGAAGGTATTCATAATATCTGTTCGGATACGATTCGAGCCAGGATACACATTTATTCTCTCTTCCATTTGATAAAATGGGAGTAACATTTCGAGCGTGCTTTCTTTTATCCTTACTGGTTTAGTATTATCATAAATTGCCGCTAAAAGCGTATGAACAAAAATAATTTGGTGCATGCTTGTTGAAGGTTGTTGTCAAAACACGAATAAGCTACTTGACAAAAACCTATTTTTTGTCCTAAAATGATAAAATAGTCAAACCAGTGATAAGATACTTGGTTATGTGCTATGTTTTGGGGGTGGTCTAGTGTCTAGTGATGACACTAGGAAGAGAAGGGAAGAATGAGCGTGGGTTCGAATGAGAATAAAAATGAGAATAGATTGGTGTTAATGACTGATTTTATGTCAAGAAAAATGATAATAGTAATAAAAAGAAGAAGATTGATAAGTTGTACATGAGATGACAACTTTTAAAAGCAATGACATCCTTACTTTCAAGGTGCAGTCCATAAAAAACAGTCAAGTTATAAATAGTCATAAAAGATTGTCATATTTTTTTTTAATGCTCCATAGTCTATTCTATTTTGGACAAAATGAAGGCTAGGATGGTTATAGTACCTTATTTTTCTTAGGCTAATACTAATAGTACTACACAAAGTATCAGTGTCACCATTTTTTGCATTACTGCATATAGCCAGTACGTATAAATTTTGGCAGTCTTTGTTGTGCTTAGGACTACCATTTTTTTTTTGTATCATACACTGTCAAATACTGCCAAAATTTAGCAATCATGTATATACAAAAATTGCCAAAATTTTGACAATTCGGAACTTGTATTAATTGAGATAGTCACTGACAATTTGTATAGTGTTCATAGACATTGCCTTACATTTTATATTTATCCAAAGTACTAAGATTTGTTAAATTTCTTGGAAGTTGCTTAACTTTCTCTTTCTTGGAGCATGGCAAGGCAGATCTCTCTCTAGAATCCAAAGGAGAGAAAAAAAGAGTGAGGAAATGAGTAAGGTCAGAAGTACACATGTGGTGGGTGGTTGTTGTATGGGACAAATATATTTAGTAGGGGAAGGTGAGTGAGTAAGTAAGAGGAGCAGATTGCAGAGCTCCTTTGCTTGCCTTTAAAGCTGGGGACACTCACTGTGTCTGTGTCTGATCTCTGTGACTAACTGAGGTGAGGTGAGGTGGTGGCGGTGGATCTGCTTCACCTCTGACTGACTGACACTTAACCTGCCTACAACTCCATCGATCATTCATGGACACACCAATAATGGGACCTCTGGGAAAGCAACAGTATCTGCTAATCTACTACTATGTTCATTCTCCTTTGAGTATCTAGTACTTCATGTTTCAATACTACGTACAATCTTTTGGTTATTTTACTCATGCACCAATAAATCCTCCATTATTTGTTTAAAACCTGTGACTCAAGGTGTGTATTGGGCCGGTTCGAATTCAATTTTGATCGGATTTGATCGAGATCAGACCACTCATATTAGGAGTTCGGGTTGGATCGGACTTTAATATCTTAAGTCCAGCACGGATCGAGACACGGTTAGCTCCGGTCCGGAACGGCCAGCAGGCAGTTCTGTTTAAAATTGAGTATGTATACTTAGGACTGTGCACAATTAAGTCAAACCGACCAAATCAAACCAAGCCAAACCGAATCGATTGGTTTTAAACCGAATCGATGATTCAGTTGGTTTGGTTCGGCTTCAATTTTTTCAAAACCGACCGATTCGATTCGGTTCACGGTTTGGTTATGCCAAAAACCGACTAAACCGAACCGAACCGAACCAAATCCTTGTTAAATAATTAGGATTGGCCAGTTGGGTATGGGTTCATTGGGTTGTATTATACCGGTTTGGTTCATTTATTCACATCACAGCCATTTATCAAGTTGAAGTTGAAAGAGATATCTCTATCTCTAGTCTCAAAGAGGAGTGCTTGCAGCTTCTATTCTTTTCTAATTGTTCCTGTGCACATGGAAGGGACTTTTGGTTTAATATATATGATTTTTTATATGTATAATTGGCATTTTTTTCCACCTGCAAAGCGCAAGTTGAATTGAAGCTGCTGAATTGTATTTACTGTTGCAAAGTACAAGTTGACTGAGGTTTCAAAAAAAAAAGCATACATGAGTCCATTTTTTATGTGATCAAAACCGACCAAGTCGAACCAATCCAAACCGAACCAAGTCGGTCGGTTTCAAAACCGAACCGACCATTTGGTTGGTTTGGTTCGGTTTTGTTTATTTTTAAACCGATTAACTTCGGTTCGACTTCGTTTGGAACCAAATAGGTCGACCACCGACCAATGCACACCCCTATGTATACTCTCTAGTCTCTCTCTCTCTCTCTCTCTCTCTCTATATATATATATATATATATATATATATTACAAAACACAAAGGTTTTTGAATCCTAGGGCTGACTGTGCCAAGATAAAGAGTGGTTGTGATTTAATCTTGGTGAATCAACGGTTGTGGATGAGCATTATTGAGAGCATTATTGAGAGTGGGGTTTTATGGGGAATCCAAAGAGTGGGGTTTGCACTCATAATGGTTGTGGATGAGCATTATTGAGAGTGAGATTTTATGGGGAATCCAAAAAAAATTCACATCCATTATGAGTGGTTGGGATTTAATATTTTGATGGGGGCCTCATAATTATTATTGTTCGTTTAAAATTGGGGGTCCAAAATTTTGAGGGGGAATACCTTAAATGAACCATGCCCTATGGGCACGGGTTATGACTAGTATATATATATAACACACTATGTTGACATAGTGATTAGTTGGAGAGACTTTAAGGTGTGTTTGGTACAAGGAAAAAAATGGAAGGAAGAAAAATTGAGAAGAAAAAAATGGAAATAAATGATACATTTTCTCTTATTTGGTATAGAAGGAAAAGTGGAGGAATTAGTTTTTCCCCCATAATCTAAGAAAATCAATCCGTCCAAATGTGAGAGAAAAGTGAAAGAAAAAAATGGATGCTCATCTTAATTTACAATTATACCATATAAGAATTATACTATTTTAAAATAATTCAATTGAGTCAAACGGTAATAAATTTAGTTAGTTGAGGATATGATTGATAAAGTCTATATTTTTATTTTTCCTTCCTTCCATTTTTTTTTTTTTTGCATACCAAACAAACGAAAGTGTATCACTTCCATTTTCTTCCATCCTACCAAACACAAAGGAAGGAAAATAGTCTTTCCTTTCCATATGGATAGAAATTGTATCTATTTGGTTAATTTGTTCTTTTCGTCCATTTTCCATCATTCCTACCAAACACAGCATTAAAGTTTCAGTATATATATATATATATATATATATATATATATATATATATATATATATATATATATATATATATATATATATATATATATTATTCAGGTCCTTCGAGAGACCACAAACTCAGCCCAAAAGTCTATAATATACAATCCAAATACCCGAAGACATCATCCTATTCCGAAGGCTACATTCCGTCCCGAAGGCTACATCCGACCCGAAGATCTCATGCAGACGCACCGCACTGTACCCACCACTTAATTCACCCAAACGAAAATTAAGTGGCACGTCCGTTGCTCGATTTAGCAAGCTCCTGTGGGAGAATGCATTACTCTTAACCACTAGGTTAGAGTTCATTTGCTATTTATTCTACTATATAATAGAAAAACTTAGATGGTGAAACTTTTGAATTCCGAAAATACCTTTACATACTTGTACTAATTAAAAATAGTTCATTAATTTTAATAAGGACAACTTAGTAATTAGGAAGACTACCCTTTGGTCTTCCTAAACTAATTAAGAAATGTTAAAATACGTGCAAAGTACGTGCACATATGCTAGTGTATATATATATATATATATATATATATATATATATATATATATATATATATATATATATATATATATATAATGGATGCAGAGCCTCCGGACCTAGGGTTTCCCTCTTCTTTCCTCCCTGAGGAAGTCGGCGATGAAGTCAACCATGAAGACGCGGGTAGAGACGAGGGTGACGGTCGCGATCACGATAGAAGGGACATGGCCGGTGGGTGGACAACCGTGGATAGGAGACGTCGACAAAAATCAGCATGGGAAAAGGATCGATTGCAGCGAGAGGGTGGGTAGAGCTACAGAGGATGGTCGCAGAAACCCCGATTTGGGCAGAGGGGTCCGGTTCACAATGAATCGCCTATCCCTCATTATATCGGCACCCAGCGTTCTCAAGGGCCCCGAGAGGAGGATGTATGGAGACCAACAGGGGTACCAATGTTCTGGCACGCCCTCATACAAAGCGATCAAGCCTTCCTCAATGGAGAGGGGCGGAGAGGCCGCAGGGAGGATTGATACCTGAGGTTCAAACTAGTGGGAGAGTTTCGACTAGCAGAAGTGGCCTATCCCCACCTGTTTCGTGGGCTGAGCTATGTAAACCTACAAAGATTCAGGAAGAGACGGATCTGCAATACATAGAACCGAGCGTTATCAACGGCATGAAGGTAGTCGAGATTACAGATGAAGACATACAAAAAACTCGGGAGTATTGGAAGAACACCTTCGTTCTATATGTTATGGGGAATCGTCCTTTCTACGGGCAATTACGGGCCTATGCGCTCCGTGAGTGGCGACCCAAAGAAGACTTGGAATATTCTCGAGAGAGAACGGTTTCTATTTTGCTAAATTCGCACTTGAAGAGGATCTGGAGCGAGTCCTAGAGGGGGCCCGTGGACCTTTGATGGCCGTCTGGTGATATTGAAAAGATGGAGGCCGGATACGAACTTCGAGAAAGATAGGCTTAAATCAGTCCCTATTTGGATCCGACTCCCATGGCTCTCGCCACAACTATGGAGTATTTCTTCCATCATAAAAATTGCGAGCATGGTCGGGTCGCCTATTCGGACGGATATCCCTACGGCACGTCGCCAACGGCTTTCCTTTGCAAGAGTATTTGTGGAGATAACGGTGAATGATATTTTACCTAGGAAAGTGAATATTGTACTCCCCAACGGCAATTGGATTGAGCAAGACATTGGCTATGAATGGGTTCCCCCTTCATGTGATAATTGCAAGTGCTTTGGGCACACCAAGATACAATGTCAGGAACCAGTGACGTGCCGTGAGGAGGAAGTAGGCCAACGGGAAGGACAGGACCCAGATGAAGAGCTACATGGAGAAGAATAGCAAGGAGAAAAGAACATGGACATTCTAGTTGAGTCCCAGGAGACCAATCCTCCCGGCAACAAGGAGACAGCGAACGAACTTATGTCTGATAGCCTGAGAAGTGCACCTTCCATCCTAGGAAAGAGGAGTGGACCATAAGATAGGGTCGCGGACCCGGATATGTCAACGGCATTGATCGTATTCGAAGGAGCAGGAAGAGAATGCAGAGGTGATCAAAGGCCCAGCCAAGGATCCCAAGCGACCGGTAGTTCAGACAGAGACACGCTCCATGATCAGGGAACACTTAGTCCAGTCAGGGCATCCAAGAAGGTGGCACCAGAGCCCCCCCTCCCCCCCCGCTTGGTTCACAATCTGTTGGGTCGTCCAATGAAGATACCTCCCATGCGAACAAGGAGCTGACTTTGGAGAATCCAGCATGGCGGCGTCGTATGGAGGAGATTACTGGGAAAGGTTGCTCCACTTCCAACCTTCCCTCCACCAGACTAAGTAGCGTAGACCCCTCTAGTCCCAGGGGGTTTCGTGTGTTATCAGGGGACAACCACAATCTTTAATCCATGACTATCATAACATGGAATGTGAGGGGGGCGAACTCGGTGGGTCGGTGGCGAGAGATTCTCAATGTGGTGCTTAGTACCAGAAGTTCGATTGTATCAATCCTAGAAAGCAAGATTAAGAAGGAAGATAGGATCCGCGGAAGGATCCCGGCACAGTGGGACAGTGTTCACAGCATGGAGGAATGCGGGGGTGGCGTGTATCTGGACTGTGCAAGCGGATTCGATGAATGCCGAGTTGGTTGAACAGGAGTTGCGATTGCAGGAGATAGTTAGGAAGCTCCGATTTCAAGAGGCCATTCATCTTCAACAGCGAGCCAAATGTGACTGGCTTAGAGAGGGGGATAGATGCTCCAAATTTTTCTACGCCTTGGTTCGTGCTCGTCAGCACAGAAACACCCCACCAGCATTTCTGGATAGGAACGGTAATCTGACCTCGGATAATCGGGCTATGGCAGAGGAGGCGGTTGAGTTTTACAAATCTCTCTACAACCAGAATGAGTATATGTCTACATTCCCTGACACCATTTGCAAACGCATTGTGTCTGAGAAAGGCAATAAGCTGCTGCAACAGGAAGTGTCCATGGAAGAAGTCGAACAGATTATACGAGAAGCGGACCCTAATAAGTCCCCTGGTCCAGACGGATTCAACGCGGCATTCTTCAAACAACAATGGGGTCAATTAAAGCATCAAGTATTACACATGGTTCAGGATTTCTTCAGAACGGGCAGGCTTCTGAAAGAATTGAACCACACATTTTTGGTTCTTATTCCCAAAAAAGAGGGGGCTCAGGCGCTTGCGGATTTCCGGCCGATAGCTTGCTGCAACTTTTTGTACAAAATCATTACTCATTTAATGTTCTCAAGAATGCAGGAGATTATGAAGGGGTTGATTTCTGATAATCAATCTGCCTTCATTAAAGGTCGAGCGATCACGGAGAACTGCCTATTAGCCCATGAACTTGTTCGTGAGTTCAATAAAGCTGGGGGGAAGAAATGCTGCATCAAACTTGATATTCGAACGGCATACGACATGGTGAATAGAGATTTTGTCTGCCACATGTTGATTAGTATGGGCTTTGATAGTTGGTGGGTGGATCGCGTCAGAGAGTGCATCACCTCTCCTACATTCTCACTGTTGTTCAAAGGGCAACCATGTGGTTATTTTGGGAGTAACAGAGGTTTGCGCCAAGGAGATCCTTTGTCGCCGTATCTCTTCACTATAGTCATGGAGTATTATACTAGCTTGATGGATATAGCCACGATCCAGAGGCGTATCATCCCGCTATATCGTACGGTTGAGCCAATTATATCTCATTTGATTTACGCTGATGATCTTTTGGTATTTGTTGAGCCATCGGAGAATACTATGCATGCTCTTATTGATGTCCTGGAGGAATTCGCGGCTTTATCCGGACTATCGTTGAATAAGGATAAGAGCCATATTTATTATAGCAAGGACTGCCCAGATAAGGAAAGGTGGTCGAATCTTCTTCAGGTCGAGGTTGGTCAGCTCCCAGTCAAGTACCTCAGACTACCTCTTACTATCAACTATGCTCGTGATGCGGATTGCCAGGGATTAATACAACATATTCAGGCAAGAATTGAAGGTTGGCAGGCTCAGTTACTGCCATTCGGAGGAAGATTGGAACTTATTCGGTCCTTTATTGTTGCCATAGCAAGCTATTGGCTTCAGGCGATCCACATTCCCGAGAAAACGCTTCTTAATATTGAGAAGATGTGCGCAAAGTTTGTTTGGAGGGGAGGCGTGCACGCCATAGCTTGGGAGGAGTTGTGCCAGGAGAAGGACGAGGGTGGGATTTGGTCTTCGGTCACTAAAGGTACTTCGTGAGGTGGCCCTTCTTAGAATGGCTTGGAGATTCCTGACTTCCGATTCCATGTGGGCCAGATGGATGGCGAATAGATACTGTACCTCTAAGAATTTCTGGACACAAGAGGTGAATAACCATTTTTTCGTCACGTTCAAGAACATTCTTCGTATTCGTCCCAAGATTAAAGAGAGAATAAGCCGAATTGTTAGTGATGGCCGAAACACTAACCTATGGATGGACCCATGGCTTGATCACAAGAGTTTTATCGATATATGGGGGTGGCCGGTGTATGAATTATGTGGGCGGGACGAATCCCTTGCAGTGCTGCTGCACAACGGCCGCTGGCAAGTGCACGCCCGTCAGGTCGGTAGCTGGCACGCGGATGAGATTCGGAAGATGCTAGTTCATCCGGAGGAGCACACGGATAGATGGAGCTGGGACGGGTCGGCATCGGGAGAATTTGAGTCGCAGAACTGTTACGAGATGAGCCGTACTCATCACCCGAGCATCCCTTGGGCGGACGTCATATGGTACAATAAAGGTGCGGTTAAAATGCAGCTATGTGCTTATAAAGCAATGAAGGATAGACTCCTTACGAAGGATAGATTGTGTCGATTCGGCATCACAATTAACAATCCCGACTGCGTCCTCTGTACAGGGGAACTTGAGACTCGTGACCATGTTTTCTTCAAGTGCCACACTACTTCTTATCTATGGCGTAAATGTATGGAGTCGATTGGCATCCCAGGAGCACATAGGGACGGGCTCACAGAGATAGTGGAGGGGATACTGGCCATGAAACAACATGATCTGGTTAGATATAACAAGGCTCGGCTGCGCTTATTATCCGCTGTATGGCATGTATGGCGAGAGCGAAACAAGCGTATATTTGAAGGATCAGCCTCCTCTTGCCAAGCTATGCTTAAAAACATTGAGACAGATGTCCTATTAATGGAGGTCTAAGCACAGCGCTTTACCTTTGTGGAATGATTTGTATTATACTTTTTTCCTCTTATTAATAAAAGTACCCTTTCTTCAAAAAAAATAAAAATAATATATATATATATATATATATATATATATATATATATATATATATATATATATATATATATATATATATATATAGTGTGTGTGTGTGTGTGTGGTTGGTAATGGTACTGGCCTCTGGGCCTGAAAGAAAAGAAAAAAAAAATCGACTTGAACTCTTTGGAGAGCCGGGCCTGGAAAGCAAATCCAATCATAACCCTCTATGAGTTGGCTGGACCGGACCTGGATCGTCCTATCCGGGTTTTAACCTGGTCAGGGTACCGGATCAGATTTGGAACCTTCCGGCCTAACACAAACTTGCTAAGAGAGACTATCCAGTCTTCTTGAAGTTTAATATTTGTATTTCCATCTTCCATATAAGTAATTCCATGTTTTATCTCGAAAACGTTTCGTTACAAGTAGAAGTCGGACAAAAGATATCTATACAACGACAAAGAATTCTAGAAATTAATTTTACACGTTTCGTAGGAGGATTCCTGTTCCCAAAATTTTCAATTAGGACCTGAAGTTCTGAATTAAGAAAAGGAAAAGAAGGAAAAAAGAAGAACCATATAATTGCATTTTACTTGGCCACAACCATGGGAGTTATTTGAGCAAGCAGCTGTGCATTTTAGTTTTGAGTTTGAAAGTCCAGCCAAATAGAATAACCTTAAGGATTACCACCTTAATCTGCTATTCTGGGTCGGGCTTTACAAGGGATATCGGGCTGGTCGTCTCTTGCAAGTTGATTCGTTTATTGCAATTTAGCAAGATTTTTTTTTTTTTTTGAAAAGGACATTTAGCAAGAGTTAAATATAGCACAAATTTTATTTTATTTTTGAAAAGCAGCGTAATTAATTACGAAATTGTAGCATATACATTAACAATTGGATGTACAGCTTCAGAAGCCAACTGCTGTAGAATACATTCAGGAGGATAATGTAGGATAGAAGAAGAATGATTAGTAATGACAAATTCTGCAAGATTGTGAGCCACTATATTCCCATATCTCCTGATAAAAGAGAATTGAATTGAAGAGAAGGTCGTAACGATACTCTGGATATTGAAGAATAGGTCTTGAAGTTTCCATGGGATGGGATCAATGATTTGTCCCCATTAAATGCTCTGATGACAGATAAATAATCACCCTCGATGATGAATTTGTTGTTGTTAAGTTCTACTGCCAGTAGTACACCTTGACGAACAGCATGAAGTTCAGCTTGCATATTAGAATATACATCAGTGTGATTTGGAGACTGCCATATTATAGCAGCTACAAAATGACCCTTTGAATCTCTAGCTACCATTGCGGCTGCAATAGACATCACTAATGTTGCTCCAGATGAACATTTGAATCCCAGGGGATATATTGTTCATTTGCCACAACGGACAATATATTCTGATTTGCAGATGATTTTGAACAACTAGGGCCATTTCTTCTAAAGACTTCATAGAGAGATTTCGATGAAAATTCGCCATTACTCTTGTTGGTCCAAATCAGTTGATCCACTCTACCTCCTTAAATAAGATCAATGTCAATGATTGCTTTAGCTTCCATAGCAGAAAATGTTGACTAAGATCAGTTCTCCATTGTCTAGTCTGAATATCGGTGAGATCTCTAACAAGAAGGAATCCATGGCTCGTGTAAAATGTTCATCCATCCTCCTCTAATCTTCCAGCAGATGTTATTAGAAAGGTGTCGACGTACCTCCAACATGCCCATCCAGGTTGGAGATGCTTATTGTACTTCTTTAGAGGCCAGAAAGAGTTATTTTGAAGATACAGCCCACTAAGGAGTCTCGCCCAGAGTTGATGAGGATTTGATAAAAATCTCCATACTAACTTTCCAATCAATGACTTATTAACCCAATATGGCTTCTTGAAACCCAAACCTCCTCCAATCTTAGTTTGTGTGAAATTGTCCCATGATACAAAATAAAGTTTTCTGTCATCCGTTTCATGTCCCCACCAGAAATTTCGTTGGAGTCTAGATAGCTTGGAGCAAACTTCTTTAGGTATTTGGTAAGTAGACATGTAATAAATAGGGATGGATCCAAGGGTAGAGTTGATTAACACTGATCTCCCCGCATGCAACAATAGTATCCGGCCCCTTCATGCCTTTCAATCGATTAGAGCACTTATCAATCAAGAAATTGTATGTAGAAATGAGTTTTTTTTTTTTTTTTTTTACTTGAGTAATGGGTATGGTATGTCTTCAATGGTCATATTGGAGAGTTGGAGAAGAGATGCAAGGGCACGACGTTCGGATGCATCAACAGATTTAATAAAGTGGATGCATGATTTGTCAAAGTTTATTTTTTGCCCCGACCAATGAGTGAATGTATCCAAGATATCATACGCAAAATGAATTGAAGATCTAGTTGCATGCACAAAGATGAGAATATCATTTGCAAATAGTAAATGGGAGATCGAAGGAGAATATCTATTAAGGTGAATACCATGAAAGAGGTCATTTCTTTCATAGCATAAGAATAGTCGTGACAGTCCCCAGTGCAAAAAATGAAGATACATGGAGATAAGGGGCAACCTCGCATGCTCTTCCTGGAAAGAAGTGACCTTCAAGATGGAGAAGGAGGAGGTTGTAATACATTGCATAATAAGATTACGAGTATGACCTTGAATGCCAAAACCATGTAATATATATTTGATGAAGTTCCAGGATAATCGATCATATGCTTTTGACATACCAATTTTGAAAGCATATGAATGATTTTTCTTAGGTGGGGAATTCATAGCATGGAAAATTTCATGGGCCACAAAAGTATTGTTTGAAATATGTCTACATGGAACAAACGCATTCTGGTAGTGGGATATGAGCTTGTCCATGAATGGTCTTAGCCTCATAGCAATGATCTTAGAGATAGTTTTGTAAGTGACATTACAAAAGGATATCGGTCTGAAGTCAGCAGGTGTAGCGGGACTTTTTTTTCTTAGGTATAAGGGCTATATATGTATGATTCAAAGTTGGTGGCATCCTGGCAGTCATAAAGAAATTACACACAATAAGTATATATCAGTACGCACTATGTTCCATCTTCTTTGGTAGAAGATGATAGAAGATGACAGGGAATCCATCAGGTCCAGGAGATTTCAAAGGTCCCATACTTCTGATGGCATCTTTAATTTCTTCCTCAGTAGGTATCATTCCAATAGCAATGTTCTCTTCCGAGGATTTGGATTGTTTGATACTTTGAAGGAAGTAGCCATAGCCATAGCCCTAGTTTCTTCTTTGAATAATTCCCTGAAATGATTAAGGATAGTACCGGTGATAATATTATGGTTAGTAGTCCAGGTATCATGACACAGTTTGTGAGCACATATCCCTTTCTTGCTCTTGTGATTAGTAGCTTTGACATGAAAATATTTAGTGCTTTTATCACCATCTTTATGACAGGTGGTCCCTCATCTTTTGAAGTTTCCAAGGTTAATGAATCTTGGATGATACAATCTTAGAGGAGAAGCTACCATACACATAAGGCTATATAAGGAGATAATTGGGGGTGTGGTTTGGTGCTCCTTGCTCATGGTGTTCTTTGGGGGCGGTGCTTCTTCCTTGGGTGCTTCTTCACCGAAGTGTGCCTATACGTTTGGATGAAATTTTATGAGCCTCTTGAGTGAATCCAAGAGAGATATTGTAACTTATATGCCCACTATTATTAGTGGAGAAAGAAAAGAACTATAGTTGTTAGGGGACATCGGTGCCGAATCTCGTTAACTCTTTTGTGTTTTGTTGACAATCCTTAACTTCCGCACTGTGTGTAGGAAGATCATCTCCATCCCTACAGTGACATTGCTTCCGTACTGTGTGTGTGTTTGAAGGTCATCTCCATCCCCAACAAGTGGTATCAGAGCCACACAAGCTTGTTGATCGTGATGGCGGAATCATCGTATTCTACCTCCTCAACCATGATCAAGCTCACATTTTCAAATTATTCCACATGGAGGCCACAGATGGAAAATATCCTCTATTACAAGAATTTGCATGAAATGTTACTCTGCAATGGACATAAGCCAAAAGACAAATCTGACAAAGATTAGACCATTCTAAATTGTAAAGCTATTGGCGAGATCCGTCCATGATTGGCTAAAGTGTCTTTCACTATATTTCCAAAGAAACTGATGCTCATCAAATGTTGAAGAAATTGGCATCAATGTACGAGCGAATGACTCCTCAAAACAAGGGTCTCTCATTCCACGTTTGGTGAACCTGAAATACAGAGACGATTGAAGTATTTCTGAACACTTGACTGATTTACAAGAGTTGGTAAATAAACTCTCAACCATAAAGCTGGTACTGTAAGATAAGCTATTGGCACTTTTGCTACTCAACTCGTTGTCGGATAGTTGGAACATGCTTATGGTTTCCTTAAGCAACTCTGCTCCTCAAGGCGTCCTTACATCAACCTTAATGAAGGATAATTTATTAAATGAAGAAGCGAGACGGAAAAAAACAAGGCATATCAACCGAGTCCGAGGCCCTTGTTTCTAAGAATTGTGGAAGAAACCATCAAAGAAAATACAACAACCGTGACCACTCCAAAGGTAGGCCTAGAGATCATTCCAAAGGCACTTCCAAACCAAGAAAGGAGATACAATCTTTTCATTGTGGCCTTAAGGGTCATATGAAAAGAGAATACAGAAAACTCAAAAGAGAGAAAAATGAATCAAATAAGAAGAATGAAGTCAAAGACACGGCTACCACTGCCTCAAAAGATGATGAGATAATTATCATTTATGATGATGGTCTTATTAATCTAACCTCTCAAGATTCATGCTGGATTGTAGACTCTGGTGCATCATTTCATGTTACCTCTAGAAAGGAAAACTTCACATCTTATACATACGGAGACTTCGAAAATGTAAGGATGGAAAATAAGAAACTTTCCAAGATAGTAGAAAAAGGAGAAGTAGCTCTTGAGACCAACATTGGTTGCCCCTTGATTCTTAATAATGTGAGACATGTTCCAGACATGCGTCTCAACTTGATATCTACCAGCTTGCTAGATGATGAAGGCAACACCAATGTGTTTGGTGGAGGCAAATAAAAAACTCAGTAAAGGCTCCCTAGTGCTAGCTAGAGGAAAGAAGGAGAACACACTCTATATGACATATGCTAAGATCAGAAATCAATATGTTAATGCAACAATCGACTAATCAAGATCAACGATTGGGTTATGGCACAAGCGATGAGTGAGAAAGGATTGCAAATTATAGCCAAAAGATAGGTATTGACTGGGTTGAAATCGACAGGTACACCTCTAGAACAATGCACTGCTTGTTTAGCTGGAAAACAACACAGAGTTTCATTTTACTATAAGGCTGCAACAAGAAAACCTAACATACTGGATGCTGTTTACTCTGATGTTTGTAGGCCTACGACTGCTGACACTTTTGGTGGTGCAAGATACTTTGTCACCTTCATTGATGATCATGTTGGATTGTATCTCATTTTCGGTTGAGCGCTCAAATGGGAGGTGACAATAGAGTTGGTAATATAGTCCCACATTAGTTAGGAGGTGGGATCATATGGTGTAGATAATTGGGATTGGCTCAGGCCTTACATGAGAATTCTTTTTTAAGGCATATGGGCCCAATTCAATATCGCACCTCACGGCTAACTCTGGTTCGGGGCACACCGCATTCCCAATAAGTGGTATCAGAGCCCATGGTTACGGGACTGGTTTGAGCGGCTCTAATTGGTTCGAGACAGATGGTACTGAACGTTCATACTTATACACGGATATATGGGCTCTCTTCTCAGGTGGAGTAGGAGCATCAACTACACGAATTGGCTTTAAAGGTGGGTTTGACGAGCCCAAGGTGGAGCAAGACATTGCGGTTGGCACACAATACGGTGTGGATGAACGTGTCAATTTTGTTCTTCGGTCGAACGGATCAAGATAACAATATGTTGGATCTCCTAGGTGCTTGTCTTGGGGAAACGAGCAAAGGTAGCCCGAGTGTGCTGAGGTTGTTCGGTTAGCGGAAACAAGCAAGGGTAGCCGGATTGTGCTAAGGTTGCTTGGCTAGCGGGAACGAACAAAAGGTAGTCGTGTGTGCTTGGTTGCTTGGTCAACAAAAATGAGCTAAAGTAGAGATTGTTGGATTATATCTCATTTTCGGTTGAGCGCTCAAATGGCGGGTGACAATAGAGTTGGTAATTTAGTCCCACATCGGTTAGGAGGTGGGATTATGTGGTATAGATAATTGAGATTAGTTCAGGCCTTACATGAGAATTCTCTTTTAAGGTGTCTGGGCCCAATTCAATATCGCACCTCACGGGCCAACTCTGGGTCGGGGGACACATCAATAGACATGGAGTCCAGTTAAAGTCCCATGAGGTCAATACCCTCTCATCATACTGGAGGAAAGGATTGTTGGAGTTCAATCTGGATTTGGTAACAACATATTTGTGGAATCCAAATCTAGTTAAATATTTGATTTGATTAGATTTGGATGTCCATAATTGGGGTTGTGCTATTTTAGATATAATAGGATTCTTATTTTAGGAAATCCTATTATGATATAAAATAGGATATTGATGGAATATTTTAGACTAGGATTCCTATTTTATTCCTATTTAAAAATCCTATTATGACTAAAATATGATTTTCTTATCTTATATATATGGGGTGGGGGTGGAGGCACAAAAAAACACAAAAGTGGAGATTCGGGGTGTTCGTCAACAGAAAATCTAAGAGAATGCCCCGCTTTGGTCTTAGGACTTGGCCATCCAAGACAGAAGGAGGAAAGAGATCTAATCAAGGAGTCGTCAACTTGGGTTAGGGATATTACTGTAGTGTCCCGTCCCGCTCAGTCAATCAGAGGAATCGAAATGCCGACGACGTTCGGACTTATCCTTACAACGGTTTGCTCTGAGACATCACTCGGTCGAGGCGATCCCTCGCTCAGGTGGGGTAGTTTTGGTGAACTCACTTCATCTTAGCCTTCACATAATAAATCATATGTTTTCAACTTGCACAAGTAGGCTTGATAATAAAAGAGACGAATCCACATAGCTAAGAAAATAATCCCGACGGTCGGATTGAGTTAGAATATGGAAAGGTCCAACGGTCGGCTTAGAGTTGGTGTACGGCGTGCTTTGAAAATGATACTCGATCCTTCATCCCGTGGCTTGGGAGAAGAAAAGTTGGTATTCACCACAAAGCTAAGAGTTAGCTTAAGTCATAGGCGTCGCCTGCATAAACGCTTCATAAAGCATGTACGGTCCCATCATCCAAGGCTTGGCATAGCCTTGGCTTATCCCTCAGGTTAAGCTGCATTGCACGGTTTGTGGCATAAGGCTAGGCACCCAGATGACTTGGTCGTTCAAAGTCGAACGCATGCGCGGCATGTTTCCGCGATGCGAGGCTTGACACAGCCTTTGTTCGTCGAGTTATTATGCGATTAAGTTAGGCTAAATTTTGTTAGGCTATCGCAGACATTCTAAGCACTGTACCACGCATTCTGCGGTTGTCAAAATTACTTGGTTTTACAACCTTAAGGCCCGTCCTATAAAGTGTCTTAGACGATAGTTTCACCCAGAACATCAATTGGTGTAAGACACTATGTCACAGATTTAGTGTTTCTAAGGCACGTGCCACGGTTGATTCATGGAGTTGGAAAAAGGCTTTCAAATAATCATTCTTGAGTTGAATGAAAGAATAGGGCAAGAAAGAAGAATGCTGCGATCATGGGTCGTCGAGGCGAGGTCTCAGATGTAAAAAGTATTGGACTTGGCCCTGAAAAAGATAGCAACACTAGAAGAAGAATGACTATGTGAGATGTCAGTTCGAATCGAGTCTTGCATAGTCATTGAACAACTTGTCGACAAGGAGGAGTTTCCACGAGCGGCAACCCTGGGCGCCATGGGACCGCGTTGTCCTGGAGGGAAACACGGTATAGTCGAGCTGGACGAACCGCTCAGGTTATTCGGGAACTTTCAGCAGGGCTAGCTACTTGCGCTGAAAGGGTCGTCGAATAACAAAGCTATAAGTTCAAGATAGCTTGTGGTGTTAGTAACTAATTCATATAGATGAGTCGGCATGGAGGCAATTCGCGTGTGTACCTTTGGATTCAGTCTAGTTGAATGTGTGTATAGTTAGAACACAATATTTGGGCCTAAGATTGGCTGCAACGTAGGCGACATGCTCTGGCACGAGATGTGGCGTCGAGTCTTAAGTGTTGGCATGAAAGTTGCATAAGTTGGATTTGGGTCATTTCGAGTTTAAGTCAGGAATCGCCGCAAGGCAAAATTGGTCGAGTGACACTTAGTTCACAAGTCTTGATTGGGTTAGTTGATTATTAAGTAGCAAAGGCCACGAGGCAACAATGCGGTTAAGTCTCACTGAGTTACGAGGCACGACACGATGAACTTGTAGCACGGTCACATGGAAATGGAGTCTTACCGAGTAGTTGTGTCTTTGATTATGGGCCGAAAGGCAAGCACGACTTGATAGGTTACCGTTGTTGCATGCACGGAATGATCTTGAGATACAAAATAGGCCAAGACGTCTGTCCTAAAACTGATCCTAAGGCAAGAGTAGAAAGACAATCATAAATGGACTATGTTGCACAAAGTAAATTAACGTGTTAGTTTTGTATGGGTGGACGAGGAGCTCATTCCACCAGTACAGTTGAGTACTGACACCCACACAGTTTTCATGTGCAGGCACAGGTAGAAGCTCATGGCGCGGAGCTCGCTTGGATGCGTCGAGGCACAGAGTTCCTTGGCGATTCGAGACATACAGCCGCGTGGAGTCAAGACTTATACGGGACATAATGTATGAACGTCGCCTTCCGAAGCATATGCTGGTTCAAGACTTGTATTGAGGGATAAAAGAGAGATGAGTGACTTGTAATGTGTGAAGAGTGATCTTGAGTGACTTGTAATCTCGGCCTTGTGCCCTATTGTAATCGTTGTTTCAATATCAATAAAATGCATCTTTTGAATGACTTGTATTTTTTTCTAAATTTCTGCTGGCATATTCAATGTCTCTTCTTGGGACTTTTGTGCGATGACCTCGTCGCAGCCGCTGTAATCGGCCGTTATGGAACCCACCTTACACAAGTGCAATCTAGGCTCGTGCGACATCATGCCTTAGCGAGGACTATCCCTCCTACGGGAGCGGGGCGTGACATAATGGTAACAAAGCACGGCTTTACGTCCTTGGACTTCCGATTGAATTCTTTAACTCCGATGTTTCTGCGAACTCTTAATGTTGCTTTCACAAATTGATATCGTTGATGCGCTCTCTCTCAAATGTCCGATGGATGTCCATACAATAAGTCTATTTAATTTGCAAAACGTAGGAAAATAGTTTTTGACAAGAAACAAAAGATGGTTCGCGTAAGTACGGTTGGCTAAGTCGGGCTTGGCATATACACCAAGGATTGCGTCAACCTTAGAAAAGTTGTGTACGAAATTTTATTCGTATCAAATGTGAATGAGTTTGACTTGATCCATAGAATGTGGGATGACTATCGATAGGGATGCTATCGAGCGACGATATCATCGATGCAATATTGATGACCATGCTTGGAATTCGAGAAATAGTTCGAACGAGATTCGAGATAATTAATTTTGAATCGAATGATAGTTTGAGGAATTGTCGAATGACTTCATCCCTGAGTGGTGTATGCAATAGCTTCAGGGATGTTGATCGATCGATTGAGGATGCGGGATGTCGATGAGTCTATCAGCAAGCGTCACGTGTATGCAAAGTAGTAGATTGAGTATCGTTGAATAAGTTGTAGTCTTGAGATTTGATGAGTTGATTCGAACAACCTATAAATTGACGCACATAAAACGTGCATGGGATTGAGGATTGCGTGAGTATGAAATGCAAAAATAATAGAGTAGGCAAATCAAATCGAGGAAAAGTAAGGTGTAGCAAACGGATGACTTGATAAAAGGAAATCGATAGGTGGATTATATAGAAAAAGTTAGCATGTGGGAAGATAGCGTACATGAAAAAGTTGAATTTTGAAGTTACGCAAATGACTCTAAGGATTGGATTGAACGTTGCTCGATGATTTGTGTTCAATGATTTGTGTTAGCAAGGAATGATGTAATTTGAAGAAAAATATTGATCGATGACTTAAGATAGACGGATGAACAATACGCGAATTTGGGTTTGAGGAAATTGATGTTATGAATGATTGAGTGGGATACTGAGCAAACTTGAATTTGAATGTCAAGCAGATTATCTAGTCGGACGATAGCATCATTCGCACGACTCGAAAGTCGTTGCAAAGGAAGATCGTCAGGTTACGCATATCATCGATGGTATTGAGGCGTATCAAAGATCGATATGCGATAACTCGGGAGAACTCTAATTCTAGGAATAACGATCGTGCAAGTGTTATTGTTCTGACGGATGCTATACTTAGGATTTTGATGGAAATAAATATGGATAAAAACAGAAGTGTCTTGATGGTTACGCGAATAATCACAACGTCGACATTCTTGTCTTGTGCAAGCGTAACTCTAGCCTCGCACATGTGTCATATCAGATTTGGGGCTATCGTTCCGGGTAAGCGCTGACATGGTGATTCATGTCGCAGGAATGATCCAACTCGGAAAAATTAGGATGCGACAACTTTGATTGTCTCGACTTGCTGGTTTGATGCGAAAGAAAATTCGAGGATATTTGGACTTACGATTGATGATTGAGTAAACTTGAGGATTGAATAGATCCAATCTACGTATCGAGAATGAATTAGTCTAGACACGAAATAAGAGTTACGTCCCGATGAGGATAATTATCCTGCTGGAGCATGCATGGTGATTCATGGCCACCGTGGATAATCTGACTCGCGTGAGATCGGGCCGTAACATATTATTAAGCTAGACGACCTTATGATCGAATACGTGAATTGTGATGAATGACTTAGGAAATATGAAATATGAATTATGGCTTAGCAACAAATTGTGTCGTAGCATGCTTGACTTGGAAGGATTGAGAGGCAGATTATGTCGAACGTGTTTGAA
Organism: Iris pallida; assembly: GCA_029216955.1. Lineage (NCBI taxonomy): Eukaryota > Viridiplantae > Streptophyta > Magnoliopsida > Asparagales > Iridaceae > Iris > Iris pallida. The sequence continues at coordinate 14,269,151 of JANAVB010013597.1, forward strand.
GAGATAGACTATGCGAAATGGCTTGATGAACGAGTGATATTGATATGTCAAAGAATTGGTTAAAACGTGAGTTATCATAGGATGGTTTTGCTGAATCACTCAGACCCTGTGCGACGAATATTGGGATGTGTGTAGAAAACCGATGCTCGATGTTTAGAAATCGGAGTGATGCGAGCTTGGGTAGAAAACCCCGTACTATCAACTTGGTTAGACCTTAAGATGGGGTCAGTGTTGATATTGTTGTTTGGAAACTATGATTCCAATACTGACGATCGACCTTGGACTGAAAAAGATAGTCTAGAGATATAGTCTAGCGGTTCGAAAGATGTTACGGTGTGGAGCGATAGAAATTGTGAAGGCACCGCTCACGAGGCTCGGTTGATATGTGCGTATATTGGAGACGCTTGAATATGTGCACGATCCGACCTGAGTGGTGATGGTGGATTCCTGTAACGCCCCAGTCCCAAAATAGAAGGGCTAGAAACGTATCATGCCAGCTGTATACATACGAGTAAATGAAAGGCTCGTATGTATACATAAGCTGTAAAATATAGAAAGCCATGACACTAAATCTCATCCACGAAGATAAATAATGATATAAAAGCAACTTTGAGTTTGTCATGTATACAATTGTTGGGCGGAGATAAATCCACTACCAACCCATTTAAATAGGGAAGAAATATACAAATAAAGTGATTTGGTCGAGCGAAGGGAATGACGATCCAAAAGCAACATCTCGACGGAATAGAGCGCAAGTCATGGCCTTGGCTAAAGCACCTGCAGGAAGTCACAAAACACACACCTAGAGAGATCGCCAGGTCCTCAGAGGGACGTAACAAAACACATAATATCATGCCAATAACTGAATAAATAAAAGCTCAACAGAAAAGTATACATGAGTAAAGGTTCCTAACCATTCTATGTAGAATAATGCACTTTAGAAGACAACGATCTACGCAGGATCTTAGGTGTTCAGCATAGATAGAGAGAGTGGCAGTAGGTAGCGCTCATAAGACACTATCGGCCATTAGCAGAAAGTAGCGCTCATACGAGACACTATCGGCCCCGGGACAGTAAGTAGCGCTCATCCGAGACACTATCGGCCCAAATCTATGTGTGTACTGAACATGTAGCCCCTACGCTAGTAACTGTCTCCTCCCTCCCCATGATACTATACATGTGTCGACTCCATGATACTATTTAATCCTTAATAACTGCTAAGTCTTCTACACAATCTACTAGCAGTTATATCCTAACGTACGGCCTGTACGCACCGATGTACGATCGATACGCAAGTCCGAAGCTATATGCGACTCACAACTCATACACAACCAGTGGCACATCGTGACAGTTTATGAGATGCTCTAAACATATGGTAGTCCCTTAACTCTAAGCCAATTGCATAAAATATAGTAATTTGTCTCTAGAAATAGTTTTGAAAGAACAACTTGGTAAGAAATAAAATACGCATAATGTTGAGCAAGAAAGTAAACAGTAAAGGCAAGGTGTCTTGCCTGGTGTGTCACCTGGTGTGGTGTGTTATCTGGTAACATTTTGATTAGTCGGACTTATGGCCAAGCCCAATTGAAGAAGCCCGAATTCGTAAGAAAATATGAACGAGATTAGTCACGATAAGGATTCAAAAATCGAAGGGTTTGCATAGACAAATATTTATAACTTATTCCTAGAAAATATTTATACTATTTAAAACTAGATATATGTTTTACTTAGAAGATATTTATAACTTATTTATAATAATGGAAAACTATATTTTGTTTCAAAATATTTGTAGATAATTATTCCTTCAAAATTATTTTAGATAAATAGTTGAAAATTATAAAAATTGAAATTAGATAAAAATACTACACTTTATAAAAGAATATATTAAATAAATATTTGACAATATTAATAACTCATTTAAGCCTAAAACTATAATTAATTGGTCATAAATTTTACCAAAAATATTTATATGTATTATAACCAGGATAATTAAATATACTAATAATAATACTAATGATAATGATATTAGTAGTAATAATAATAACAAAACAACACAACAAACGAAGATAAAAAAAATAAAACAAATAATATAAAAAAACACATAATAAATATGAAAAGAACATCAGCTGCTGTTTACTACTTTTGTGGAAAAGTAAGAAAGAGATAGGCGAGAGAAATAAAAGGGGGTGAAATGGATAGAGCGGGAGAGGGACGGAGGGTGATCGGAGGAGCTCTGGCGAAAGGCGTATTTGCCATAAAAATTAAAGACAGGTATTACAGAACACTGAACTTGATTGCAAACTCGCTTGTACAAAGAAAAGCCTGGAAAGAAATCCTAGGAAACAATCTAAGTACAATTGTTTAGTTTTGATTCTGGGGGTGACGATGGAGGCTCAAAAAAGTGCTATCAACTCTGCCTTACTCCGTGGACTATCTGACGCAGTCTCTAGCTCGCGAAGAAGTTGCTTTTCTCTTGAAGGTTGCCAGCCTTTTGCAGGGGTGTGGCACCCTGCTATTTATAATAGGATGTATTTTGAGCCGTATAGACGGCTTGCGGCCACGTGGCTGATTAGCACGCAAAGATCCGCTCTTGGGCTGCCATCTGTCGATTTGTTGGGATTTTGTTGCAGCAAATCTAGGTAGTTTAATGACTTGGTCAGATTGCCACGTGTCCTGTTGCGTATGGTTTTTTCAGTCTTCAATCATGAGGGGTCGCATGTGACTCATGCGGCCTGGATCACAATTACACTTGGCTGCATAAAGTTTGGAAACTTTGGGGCCGTATAAGCTGAGCCGCATAAGGTTCATGCGGCTTAGATGACACTCTTCTGGCCGTATGGAGGCGTACGAACCTTGCTTTTGGGTGATGTCTCACGTCTTATCTTTCTTTTCGAAGTGTCAGAACTATCATGCTTTGCCAGAAATTGTCAGCTTTATCAGTCGAACTGCTCTTCTTGGCCGTATGGAGGCGTACGAACCCTGCTTTTGGGCGACGTCTCACGTCTTATCTTTCTTGTCAAAGTGTCAGAATTATCAAGCTTTGGAAGGTCTTGTCAGCTTTATCAGTCGAACTGCTCTTCTTGGCCGCATATCTTTCTTCCACAGCTGTTTGTCGACGGGCCGCATATGTCAGTGAACAGTCATGCGGCTTTCCTTCATGCGGACCTGTTTGGCTATACGGTAATTTGTAAACCGCATGAACCCCATATTTTTTATGCTTCTACAAGGCCCCCTTCAAAGTTTTCATATTGCAAATTTGGAATACTTTGAATAAGAAGCATGAAAATATGTTAAGCCATAGGGAGTCTTCAATTTGCAGAAAGCTTTTCAAACTGCAGAGAGGTCTTGAGTTGCAGAGGAATATTGAGCCGCAGGGAGATCCCATCAGCCTGGCAGCTGTCACTGGTGCATTTAATGTTCTTGATTTGATTTTAGATTTGGGTTCTCTTTTCGAGATAAAGTTGACGGTTACTAGGGATAAAATCCCCAAACGTCATCATTATCTTTAATGATTTCGAGAATCGAAGCGGCACCCTTTCTGCAAACTCTATAAATAGGAGTGATTTTGATGGAAAAAATTTCTCTTTTACTTTCTTCTCTTTCATCTTTGTCTTCCTGTCTTCAATGGCTCCCAAAGCTTCTAAGTCGACTGCGGCCAAAGGAAAGGGGCTTGCTTCTCCATCGAGAGTGACGGACTCTTCTTTCGCTCATTCCGACGTGCACCCTCCAATCAAAGGTAAGGAGAGTAGGAAGACGATGGACTTGTCGCATATTTTTTATGCGCGGGCCCGTGCTATATCGCTTTCTATGCAATAAGCTTGGTCGATGCGTGCCATATCTCAGTTGAACCACATGTGTTCTGTATGATAGGGCCGTATAAGCTGAGTCGCATAAGCGCTGCATAACTGAACCAGGACTGATCTGCATAAATACTGCATAGTTGTGCCGCATAAGTGTCTCCTGATTGAGCCGTATGGATGTTTTATATCTCGAGCCGCAGGAGCACTTCAAGTCCAAGCCGCGTATATACCTCATTACTGAGTCGCATGAACACTTTGTGACTGAGCCGCATAAGTGTCTCATGACTGAGCCGCATGAGCATATGACCTAACCGCATGCGTCTCATGCCGCATAGGTCTTGTTTTGGCTAGGTAGAAAAGGTGAACTTCTAACTTTTACTTCTTATTTGTCTTTTGCAGTGGACTTGCCCTTAGCTCCCTCGGGGGAACTCTTGATAGGATATGCCAGTCTGTATTGGGTGTGAGATTTGACCAAATAGTTGAACATGTGTCGTCTCAATTTACCCAAAATCAGCCTGAAGGCAGGTTAAGGGAGATCAGGAACCAATCATTTTTCTACTTACTCAGTATGATGAATTTCGGGAAGCTAGGGGGCATTCATCTGAAGCCTTCGTTCTTGTTCGGAGATGCTATAGTTGTCTCGAATCCTCGCATCCTGGAGCTTTTTGAGAACTGGGATTTTTTTCTAATGAGCTACCGATTCATCTTCCTCAGATGGAATGCCACTTCTCTCTGTCAAGTTTCAATATGGTACCTATCGAAAGGCGAATGGCGAACCCCATTACTCAAGACCGGCAAGCTATCTTCGTAGGCAACATTTATTATAATAGACGAATGCGGTCAGCGGTCGCGACCAGGGAGTCAGTTAGTTGTTCCATCGTCGGGCTAGCCCCTGGTAGTTTTATAAACGACCTGAGGCCCAATAATCGACTCTCTGAGGCCGACACCTTCCTGAACCAAATTTCTCGTAAGGGATCATATCCCACGGGTAGACTGTTGCTGCAGAATTGGATGTGTCGTTCCCCTCTATGGGTCAACTTGACGCTCTAGATCCTATCGCCTTATGGGGATATTTTACAGCAGCTCGGCCTCTACTATGCCATAAGGGGCACTTGCTATGGCCTCCCTATGAACGCAAAGTTGTTCATAGCACCCCTCGAGATATATAATTTTCGTACGGAGACCTTTTATACACCTGCTGGGGAGATGGGACTCGTCCTTCATGAGATGCATGACGTCTTCAAGCTGCCCTGGGGGGATGAAGTTTATGAAGAGTATACTCCCACGAATGAGGAGTTTGAGGAATTAGAGCGACATTTTTTCGGGTTCCTTGCCGTTTACCGGGAGGTGTTATGTCATCATAGCAGTTGTCAACAAATGTCAAAGAAGAAAGATGAAAGTTCTGAGGTGACTCTTCCTTACACCAAGGCCTGGGTCAGTTACTTGTTCGACCTTGGCGCCTCGGGCCGGGTTGCCCCTCGGAGCCCCCAGACTCATGCGGGAGTAGACGCTCAGGTGCAAAGCGCCAAGAGAACCAAAGCTTCTGGTGACCGATTCGGAAGCCAGTCTGACACATTCAACTACTTCTATCAAGATACCCAGCCCTTGTCCGATAAAGCCATCTTGGCTGGATTTCTGATGATATGGCTGAGGATTTGTGTGGTTTCAGGGGGTGCTGGTTCGATTAAGAGAATCAGCCGCAACCTGATCCTCCCTGCTGTTAAGTTAGTTTTCGGAGGAAGCCTGGCTCTACTTCCAGCCATGGTGTGCAGCATCCATCGGGGTCTTCGTATCTTTACGACCAGAACCATAGCTCATGATGTTACAAAGAATTTCCACCAAATTGAGCTACCCTAATAGGGTGGCTGTTAATGCACTACCCATCCATGATACGACCTGGCCCTGAGGGGAATGTGACGATTCACGATGCATTTATTTATCAATATCATGATATGCCTTGGACTTGTTCGACCATGTTCGAATGCCGTGTTGTGCTTGCGTGGGTGGACAGCTACTCATTATTTGTGTCGGTCCTGCCTTTCACTGATGAGGAAATGGGATATCTTCATCTTGAGGGTAGTATCGTACCCCAGATTCTATCTGAGAAGATGTTCTGCTGGTTGTAGAATATCCGTCCTGTGCATCTAGTGTACCGTAATCGTAACGTTGCCTTCTTGGGACCTTACTTGCCCAGTCGGTACTTTAGACAATTCGGGTATTGCCAGTTGTTTTTAGACAACCCGAGTCCCTGTTTGGGTTATAAGGGCAGCATCCTAGATGGTATTCGGGCCTGACATTGTTACAGTGTCGTCCGTACTCGGACTATCTTCTCTCTTTATGATACTAGAGATGTAGTGCGCATCTCGTACATGGTAGCCCTCTACCACGTCTCCGTGAATAGGCCTCCCCATAATTTTGATGCGAGTACAAGTTTTATAACCAGTACTAGGCTGGCAGAAAAGTATGAAGGGTCCAAAAAGAGGAACAGGGCAGGGAAGACGAAGGCCGTTGCAATCTTTGACTCTAATTTTACTGATACGGAGGAGGAGGATGAGTATAACGATTTTTCGCCTCTTGCAAGCACCTTGGTGACGTGCTTGCCTTCCCCCGTGCCGAGTCCTTCACCTAAGCGAAGTAAGTGCGGACCTTCTGTTGCTAATTAGCCTCGTTCTCAGAAATGGGTTACGTTTAAGATTTGAGGTTCTGACCTTGCAGGAGAGCACAGTGATGCCGAAACCCTCCCGGAGGTAAGTTCCATTCCGGTCGACCACCATGTTACTTTCGGTATTTTATCTTATTATTTCTCTCTCTTTCTTTCGCACAGGCTTTTGAAGATATAAACCCTCCGGGGCCCGGTACCGCTTTCGAGACCTCTCTAGTTGCGGGCACCCTTATTGAAGAAGCTGCCATTTTTACAGAAAATATCGAGGCTGCAGGACCACAATTAGTCGTAACCGACCAAGCTTTACCTCCTTTTGGATTAACCAGGGCTGGAGAGACTGATGTAGATGATTCGGATATTGCTGCAAAGGAGAATATGGGGGCAGTGGGGGGAATCATGACTGTCCAGAGCGAGTCACGATCTTCACCGCCTTTCCTTGTAAGTTATGTCATATTCTTACCAACGAGGAGGTTCATTCGCTCTTTCTTTATATCCTTCGAGTCAAGCTGATTGCTGGTTGTTCTGGACCTACAGGCCCTGTCTCTCCACTAACGATAGTGGATGTGACCGCTGCAGAGGGGATAACAGAGGACCCCGGGGCTGACCTAGTATAAGCAAGGAGCATTCCTTCTTTCTTACCAGCTCGAGTCGAGGGGCCTTACACTGTATTGATCACAGATGTCCCGTCTCCTTCAACCTCTTTGGGGAATACAGGGTCGATTGGGACTTCTACCCTCCCCAGTTTTCAGCTCCTTCGTGCTGCGGAAGAGGAGATTGCGGCTGTGCGGGAGTCTCATCACATGGAGTTTGTTTCCCTTCTGACAAGATCATCAAGCTCAAGTGTGCCTCCTTTCCAGATGCCTTCAACTTCCTTAGGCGCTATCCCTTCGACGCCATCCTCTCTGGAGAATTTGGACGCGTCGTCAAGGGACATAGTTAGAGCTTTTATTGCCATTTGAAACGAGGGATTGAGGCTGCTTTGAGGAGAGGGACTTCATTTGCCGTAGCCCATTACTGCACCTAAGGCCAGATTGCCCTGCTGAAGACGCTTCCGGGTGGAGAAGGGGTGGCCGTCCCTCTGAAGCACAAGCTGGCAGAGGCTGATCGGTGCCTAATCCAGTTGCAAAAATTATGGCAAGTTGATATGTCTGCCGTGGTGGAACAGGAGCGTGCTTTCCTTGTATCAGCCGTAGAAAAGGTGAAGGTTGTTCAAGAGACGACCAAACCTATCTTGGAGAAGGACCTCCAGAAGCTGTCCCTTAGATACGACAAGCTAAGCTGAGAGGGAGAGATTTACTTGACTCGTGAGAAGACTATCACTCGTGCCATGGCCGAAACTAATGAGCAGCTCCTCCAACTCCAGGCTAGGCTAGCACCTCTACGGACTGAGCTCCAAGCTACTCGTTAGGAGAGTGAGAAGATCTGGAAGGATACTGATGAAGTCATGCGAGCCTCTGCTGCTCTAGAGGGAGCGCTGAAGAAATCGGACAAAAATTGGCAGGCTCATACGCATCTGAAGGACGCCGAGAGGTTATACCAGGAAGTTGAACGTCGAGTCAAACTGAGAATTGAGCGCTCAACTGCACAGCTGGAGGGCATTCTCAGCAAGTTGTGTGTTACTGATGAGTAGTAGGCTTTGCTTTCTTTTTCTTTTTTTGTGATGGAGCAGAATGCATTCACTCCGCTCTGAGGAGCTTATAATGGTTTTTTTGATGAAGAATATCCCCTGGAAGGACTTTTTGTGGACCTATTGTCCTTTTGTGCATTTTTAAAATGCGAGCAAATAGATTTGAAAGATATTTTATGGACCTACTACTCTTTGATACACCAATAGTACGAGTAATAGATTATGATAATTTTTGTGGACTTATTACCATTTTTGTGTACTGGCGATGCGAGTACTGATAACAAGCGGAGAGAAGACCGACATATTTACTCAGAGGTAATGAGGACGTGGTAAATATGGGTCTAAAATATGGCCTTCCTACTCAGAGGTAATGAGGACGTGGTAGGAGTAGGCCAAATAGGGATACACAGAACAACTCAGAGGTGTTATCAACATAAAAGTTCTACGTATTGGTTGATTTGTCAGTGATGGATAGGAAAATAACTCAGAGGTAATATGGACATGGTTGTTTTTCCTATTGGAGAATTTTGTGGACCTATTGCCCTTTTGTGCATCTGGAAATACGAGCAAATAGATTTGAATGGTATTTTGTGGATCTACTACTCTTTGGTACACCGATGGTGCGAGTAATAGATTAGGATAAGTTTTATGGACCTATTACCCTTCATTGTACTGGTGGTGCGGTTAATAGATTAGAATAACTTCTGTGGACCTATTACCCTTATGCGCATTGGCGGTGCGGGTAATAGATTTTAAAACAAAACCCAACAGAGGTAATATAGACGTGATAGGTTTTGATAAATGGCAGAGCTTTCCTACTCAGAGGTGGTATGAACATGGTAGAAGTGAACTCTGTAGGGACGTATAGAAAATTCAGAGGTAAGGCGAACATGGATGTTCTAGGATCAATGTATAACCACATAGGGGTAGTTGTATATGACTTGTCACTCGTAGAGATGCAATACGAGTCCCCTCGGAGGGAAAATAGAGTGTAAGTTCAGAGGTACCTGATGTACATAACTCGATTTTTTTTTTTGCAGCCTCTTATTGATGAGATCAGGAACTGTGCCTGTGGGGATTACATCATCAGGAGAGGTACCATCCGTCTGTGCCACCAGGTATTCGACGGGTTCTACATCCTCTTCGGCTACCCCCTGCTATCCCAAAGATTGGGATGCCGTCTTGGGCAACTTGACCACCAAGGGTCGAATTTGAAATATTGGCTTGCTTGAGTATGTCGGATCGCCATTTAGTTACTGGCTCGTCTAGGGAAGCTCGGCAAGGAATTCTGTGTATTTCGATGGTCTTCGGCTGGATTCTGGTAATTGGATCACCATCGGCCCTATGATGACTTTGGCTCGTGACTTTGGGAGTCGGATCTCCACTGGTTCCGACTGCGCAGCTTGAATGAGAGCACTAGGCACCCTCTTTATGCAAGGTTGCGATAAGAGGTGCGACTTTGCCTGGTTTACGAGCCCGGAGGTGAATTATCAAGGGTTCCTCTGACCCTGTGACGGTCTCCAGTTCGTTAAGGATGTATTTCTTGGATTCTTCATATAAACAAGCTTCCGAAGAATAATAAGACTCAACCCCTTTGAAGGGATTGATGTCGACGAATTGGGTCCTCACAAAGTCGTATCTATTGACATACTTGAAGCACTGGTGGAGGGTGGATGGCACGACCATATAATCATGTATCCACTGACACCCCAAGAGGATGTTGTAGGGTGTGTCTACCTCAATGACTTAGCAGGTAACTTCCGTCTTTAGGTCACCAATCTGGCACTTCAACCGGATTTTTTCTAGGGGATAGCTTCTCCCTGAGTTAAAACCGCTAATGGCAGTGTTGGTTGCCGCTAGCCGATGCATAGGGATGCCCAAAAGTTGGAGCAGACTTTTCGGGATGATGCTAATTGACGAGCCAGGGTCGATATGCATCCGATCCACCTTGATGTCGCCTATGTACACAGTATAGTACAAGGGGCGATCATGCAAATTGGACTTGATCAACATATCCTGCGGAGTGAATATGATGTTGGGCATTGCATCTGTGTTATCGCCGCCCTGTAGATCTGCTGGCGGGTCTTCCCCTGGAGGTTTGACCTGAGCTAAGTAGACATCAGCATTCTGGAGTGCTTCACTTAATGCGACACGAAGATCCTTGGAGAGCCTTAGGAGCTCGTATAGTGACAACTTTGCTGGCGTATTAGCCAATTGTGCTAATATGTCGAAGTTGTAAGGTCTCTACAGTCCCTGAGGTGCATCATTGCGGAGTGGCCTATCGACGCGGGTTTTCTTTGTCTTGGATTTGTCCGCCAGTGGAGGCTGAGATGGCCTTGGAATATCATAGGGAGACGGCGTTGCCGGCTAAGGATCTTCGGCTGGACTATCCCGTACGGGCTAGACTTGTGCTCCATACCGGGTAACAACATCTGCAGCTTCTTCAGCTTCGACTGAAATTGTGTGGCAGGCTCTAGACTTCCTGCCCTTTTTCTTGCTGGTAGGAGATGACACCCCCTGGGTAACTTCGGGCACCAAGTCTGGATGCACCCACATGATCTCTCCTCGCGATGTGATGAGAGGTACCAATCCAAATGTTTGGCTCCGGACGGGTGAAAGGTTGGTAACCTCCATCGTTGCCCGAGGGATAGGTATGACCCCGTCTGTAGTGCTTATCGAATGGAAGTTGCCGAACTGAATTGACTCCATGTTTGCTGCCACGGTAACCTCTTCAAAGTCTATCGAAAGAGCTTTTGAGTCGATAAGACTCTGAATGTACTGCTTTAATTGGAACCAGTCATGAGTGGAATGATGGACATAGCGATAAAAGTGACAGTATTTTGGATCCTCCATTTCTGCTGCTCGGGGCTCGCGCTATGGTGGAGGGAGCTGGATCCTACTGTCACGACCCGATTCCCAAATTGTTGGACCGGGCCGAGCCATGTCCAGCCTACGCTTGATTAGAGCGTAGTAAGCTGTTCTAGACAGTCAGGTAATAATGATAAATGTGCTAATAATTAAGATAGTTTAAGAATGATCACAACACAGCTTCTATATAGATAGATGAAAAACCACTAAGTTTGTTATAAATAGTACACAACCAAAAGTAGTACTGGAGACAAGGTCCAGTTTAAAGGTACAAAACAGCGTCTGTGATAATAACCCAACACTAAGTCAAACTAAGCAGCTAAGCAGGATTCCCTGCTGGAATATCCTCAACTGGAGCTCCATAGTACGGATCACAAAGCATTTCTTCCTCGGTCAAAATACCTACAACGTTATCCTGTCAGGACGGGAGCAAGTACAACCTCTACTACTAAAGTACTGAATGTATAATGCAAGAGATGTACAACAGGAACATGGTATGATAAGACTGAAAAAAATAGACATACTGGAATCATGGTAAATCATATAAAGCGGGAAATCATGGTATATCTTGATTATCATTTTAAGACACTCTTGTCAATTGTGGCATATTGTACATTATGTATTAAAACTGGAGCAGGTATGAGATTGGTCAATAGGTGCTATGCTAGTTTACTGCAATGTACGTATGTACATTCCACAAGTCCAAAAACTACATTCTTAGTTTACTGCAATGTACGTAAGTACATTCCACAAGTCCAGAAACCGCACTGCTAGTTTACTGCAATGTACGGGAGTACATTCCACAAGTCCAGAAACTACACAATTAGCATACTGCAATGTAAGTGAGTACATTCCACGAGTCCAGTAACTATACTATCAACTCTCTCATAACCCAGTAATCATCATGTAAAAGATACGGGAAATAGTGTAAAGCATGGTGGGAACTGGCAATAGTATGAAACATGTTATGATTTGACTTGCTACTCCAAGGATCAGCATTCACATGGGTTGATTAACATTCTTTTATCAAATAACAGTGTTTTAACATGCACAATTAACAAAAGGCTTGTAATTGGATTAATGGTAATTCACAAGGTTGTCACATGTGCTTAACATTAAAAGACAGTAAATGAGTTTGTAGATGTACTTGCCTGGAGCAAAGCAATGCAATGACAATAAAGCTAAGATGTAGAGTGTCCTGGCACTGAAAACATATATATACTCAGACTCTAAGTTACAAGACAATATAAATACATTAGTAATGTGAGAAGGCCAAATTGGACATTGGCTAGGTGAACTTAGCCTAGGGGTTCAAAGTGAAGTGATTTGGCATCTAAACTAACACATGGGTCTCCCATATTAAGGCTGGTTAGCAATCCAAATACTAGAAATACACAAAAATCACAAGTCATGACTTAGTCATAATTATTGGTAAAATAAACATTCTGTGCACTGTGTTCTAACAATTTTAGAAAATACTAGAAATCTCCAATAAATGCAAAATAATATACTGACAGAAACCTTGTTAATTATAGAAATTTATTATAATTTTTCTGGGATTTATTACCCAACAGAAGTATTTTATAAAAAATCAGTTTTCATAAATATATAGAAAATGAGTTCTGGTTTGATATGGCTAAACAGGGGCAAAACTGTCAACAAAATGCTATAAAAATTATATTAAATTGTCTAAATTAACAGAGAATCTAAATACTATTTTTCCAGAATTTTTACAGCAAGCTAAATATTTATAAAAATCCAAAAACAGCAAGTTACATAATTCTGAATTTAAATAATTAATTATCTGTATATTTTGTCTATGTATATAAATGAACCAAGGTTCAAATACAAGACCCAAGACCATGATTCAAGTCCAATATGACTTGTGCAGGCCTTGAATGTGTGAAAACACATTTGGTCCCAAAAACCCATGCTAGGCTTGGACACCAAAATGGTTGCAGTTAATTAAATGTACAAAAATACAATGTATAAAAAGAGCAGGAAATATAATACTATTTTATTCAGGAAAAATACACATAGAAGATGCAAACATGAAAATATAGTAAGTAGGTAATTTTACATAATTTTATGGAGGCTAGTTATGTACAATTATATGTACTTATACAATATATATATATATAATCATAAGGAAATACATATATTTAAAGGAATAATATATATATATATATATATATATATATATATATATATATATATATATATATATACACTATATAGGAAAAGTATATATATAGGGATATATATACACTATATATATATACAAGATATACATAATAATAATAATAATGCTAACTAATATTTTGTAGAAGAAGACATATATATATATGGGCAATATATATATATATATATATATATATATATATATATATATATATATATATATATATATATATATATATATAAATATATAAATAGAAAAAAGAAAAGAAAAAGAAAAAGAAAAAGGAAAAGGAAAAGAAATAAACAGCAGGGGGGGCTCGAACTCGGCCTCCTGGCTAAGCCAGGGGTGAGCTTAATGAGCTCGGGCTGGCCAGTGGGTCGGGTTCGGTTCGCGTGTTAGGTTAGGGGTCGGGTTAATTATAAGTCAGATTTTAAGTTAATGGGTTTTAAACCCGTTAGCACAACTTCAAACCCGATAGTTCGTTTAAAGAATTTTGTTCGTATCCTCGTGTCCTGACAGTTAGGGACACGAGTCTTGTGTCTTAGGCTTAGGAAGACACGCACGAGTCCTAACTCGCGTGTCCAACCCTACCAGTAGGTTCGTCGTGTCCAGGCGAGTCTGTGTCCGTGTACACGAGACGTGAGTCAACACGAGCACAAAGAGACACGTACGTGTCCGACGTCGAGCTGCTGTCGAAGGGGCGATCGCGGCTGGGGGCGTCGGCGTCACGGCGCTCCGGTGGCGCTGAGTTCGCCTCGGCGTGGCGAACTCGTCGATGGTGGTTTGGGTCGACGACGGCGAGCGGTGGTGGTGGAACGAGGGTCGCCGGAGTTGGGTGTCTGTCGAGTTTGGGAGTGGGAAAACGCGGTGGAGCTCTGGTCGTGAGTGGTCGAGATGGTGGTGGTCGAGTTGGGAAGGCCGAGGGGGTTATTTATAGGTCAATGAAGGCGGTGGGAGTCGTCGGATTAGGGTTAGGGTTAGGGTTTAGCCGCCGGAAAATTAGGGTTGAGGCGGTGGGGGGAGATGGGTGAGGGTTGCAAATTATTTATTTGCAAAATGACTTCGGAACAATTAGTTTTATTACAAAACTCAATTATAACAATTTAACTAATTGCAAACTCTAATAATAACAATTCAGTTAATTGCAAAACGATATTAAAACATTTGTATTAATTACAGAACTTATTTAAAACATTTGAAACATTTGCAAACTGATATTTTAGTAATTTAAAACCCTTTAAAAATCATTTAAAATTATTTTAAAAATTCTAGAAAATTCCTAATAAAATATTTTAAGACTAAATTAATCATTAATGGCCAGTTTAATACTGATTAACAAAATTTTTGAAAAACTGGGGCTGACAAGTCTTCCCTCCTTGAAAAATTTCGTCCTCGGAATTTACAAGAACTGAAGACACGCGAGGCAACTAACGTTTTTAAAAATAATTACAGCGATGACTAAGGCTATCTCCTAATGATGGAACGTCTATGAAACAGGTCTACTGGTCAATGGCTTGGTCTCATGGGTGCAGTTACTAAATGATGGTTTGGCATGAGTCTAGTGATAGGTAACTTAATGAGGCACTAGAATCAAACAGTCATATGCAAATAAATCCAACCTGTGGCACCGTCTGTCAAGTATTCTGGCTCTGGCTTTGGGCCCTGTACTGGTACTGCTGCCTGGATGGCTAAAGGGTATGCTCTCCCTGAAGGTCCTCTGGTAAATGGCTTCGCCTTCGGGCACTCCCGAATCATATGGGTGGAAGACCCGCAAGCAAGACACTGGCTTAATTTCTTCCTACAGATGGAGACATTGTGCCCTGGCTTTTTGCAGAAGGCACAAGAGACCCACTTCTGCTGCTGTTGCCCCGGATCTCGGGCAAATGATAACTGATGCTGAGGATGAGCTGGTGGAGAATAGGCCTGCTAGTGCTGGGTAGTCGTCCTCTGCTGGAAAGTCTGGCGCTTGGACGGTCCGTCATAATGTGTGGTAGCTGGCCTCTTGCAAGACAAAAGACGCTCCTCGATACCTCGGGCTCTCTCCAGTAGCTGGTAGTAGTCTGTGATCCCGTTGGCCACTAGTAGATGCTAATGTCCGGGACAAGACCATGGCAGAATCTGCGAGCCATCTCCTCCGGGTCGGCTACTAAGTTCGGGGCAAAACGACTGAGTCTGCTAAACTCACCTGCGTACTCATCGACTGTACGGCTCCCCTGTTGCAGGTTCTGGAATTGCAATCCCATGGCAACTCTAGCGGTGGTGGAGAAGAACTTCCTCTTGAACTGGATCTTGAATTGCTCCCAGTTTCCTCTGCCGCCAATGAACATCGTCTCATTTCTGAACCAGACCCCTGCCAGGTTTGCTAACAAAAATCCTGCTGCCTCGACCCAAAGGTCGTCAGGTAATCTAGCCCCTATGAGCTTCCTCTCTACGGAATCTAACCAGTCATCAGCTACAACTATGCCTTCCGTCCCAAGAAACTCCTTCGGATTTAGGTTCATAAAACTCTTGATGCTACCTAGCCTCAATTGATGTTCTATAGGTTGCGAGACGGGGGTATGCTGAGTATTCAGGAGCCCCTGGATCAAAGCCAGTAATTGGGTTCCGTCAAGGGAAACAATAGTCTGGGGAGGTATGATAGGAGGTGGGGGTGGAGGCATCTGGGTCTGCGGGGTAGGAGGTGGTGGAGGTGCAAAGTCTAATGGACCTATCCGGGTGGTAGGGGGAGGTGATGAAGGTGTACCGTCACCTGAGGTGGCGGAATCGGGAGAGTGTGTAGGGTCCATCTATTTATAAAAGACAAAGGAATTATAAGAATAAAGCAAGCAGTCATAAGCAAACAATTTAGTTACACTACCGGTCCTACGCTGTGATGAGTTTTCCTATGTTGCAATCCTAAAATTTCTCTAGGTGTTCTAGATGTTGTTCCTAGTGTTATCTAGTTATCCTTAATTTCTGCAGGCGTGCTTGGTACAGTAACGTAACCAAACAACTTTAGTCAGGACCTGCATGGGCCGCCAAAAAAACATGTCACGACCCGATTCCCAAATTGTTGGGCCGGGCCGAGCCATGTCCAGCCTACGCTTGATTAGAGCGTAGTAAGCTGTTCTAGACAGTCAGGTAATAATGATAAATGTGCTAATAATTAAGATAGTTTAAGAATGATCACAACACAGCTTCTATATAGATAGATGAAAAACCACTAAGTTTGTTATAAATAGTACACAACCAAAAGTAGTACTGGAGACAAGGTCCAGTTTAAAGGTACAAAATAGCGTCTGTGATAATAACCCAACACTAAGTCAAACTAAGCAGCTAAGCAGGATTCCCTGCTGGAATATCCTCAACTGGAGCTCCATAGTACGGGTCACAAAGCATTTCTTCCTCGGTCAAAATACCTACAACGTTATCCTGTCAGGACGGGAGCAAGTACAACCTCTACTACTAAAGTACTGAATGTATAATGCAAGAGATGTACAACAGGAACATGGTATGATAAGACTGAAAAAAATAGACATACTGGAATCATTGTAAATCATATAAAGCGGGAAATCATGGTATATCTTGATTATCATTTTAAGACACTCTTGTCAATTGTGGCATATTGTACATTATGTATTAAAACTGGAGCAGGTATGAGATCGGTCAATAGGTGCTATGTTAGTTTACTGCAATGTACGTATGTACATTCCACAAGTCCAGAAACTACATTCTTAGTTTACTGCAATGTACGTAAGTACATTCCACAAGTCCAGAAACCGCACTGCTAGTTTACTGCAATGTACGGGAGTACATTCCACAAGTCCAGAAACTACACAATTAGCATACTGCAATGTAAGTGAGTACATTCCACGAGTCCAGTAACTATACTATCAACTCTCTCATAACCCAGTAATCATCATGTAAAAGATACGGGAAATAGTGTAAAGCATGGTGGGAACTGGCAATAGTATGAAACATGTTATGATTTGACTTGCTACTCCAAGGATCAGCATTCACATGGATTGATTAACATTCTTTTATCAAATAACAGTGTTTTAACATGTACAATTAACAAAAGACTTGTAACTGGATTAATGGTAATTCACAAGGTTGTCACATGTGCTTAACATTAAAAGACAGTAAATGAGTTTGTAGATGTACTTGCCTGGAGCAAAGCAATGCAATGACAATAAAGCTAAGATGTAGAGTATCCTGGCACTGAAAACATATATACTCAGACTCTAAGTTACAAGACAATATAAATACACTAGTGATGTGAGAAGGCCAAATTGGACATTGGCTAGGTGAACTTAGCCTAGGGGTTCAAAGTGAAGTGATTTGGCATCTAAACTAACACATGGGTCTCCCATATTAAGGCTGGTTAGCAATCCAAATACTAGAAATACACAAAAATCACAAGTCATGACTTAGTCATAATTATTGGTAAAATAAACATTCTGTGCACTGTGTTCTAACAATTTTAGAAAATACTAGAAATCTCCAATAAATGCAAGATAATATACTGACAAAAACCTTGTTAATTATAGAAATTTATTATAATTTTTCTGGGATTTATTACCCAACAGAAGTATTTTATAAAAAATCAGTTTTCATAAATATATAGAAAATAAGTTCTGGTTTGATATGGCTAAACAGGGGCAAAACTGTCAACAAAATGCTATAAAAATTATATTAAATTGTCTAAATTAACAGAGAATCTAAATACTATTTTTCCAGAATTTTTACAGCAAGCTAAATATTTATAAAAATCTAAAAACAGCAAGTTACATAATTCTGAATTTAAATAATTAATTATCTGTATATTTTGTCCATGTATATAAATGAACCAAGGTTCAAATACAGGACCCAAGACCATGATTCTAGTCCAATATGACTTGTGCAGGCCTTGAATGTGTGAAAACACATTTGGTCCCAAAAACCCATGCTAGGCTTGGACACCAAAATGGTTGCAGTTAATTAAATGTACAAAAATACAATGTATAAAAAGAGCAGGAAATATAATACTATTTTATTCAGGAAAAATACACATAGAAGATGCAAACATGAAAATATAGTAAGTAGGTAATTTTACATAATTTTATGGAGGCTAGTTATGTACAATTATATGTACTTATACAATATATATATATATATAATCATAAGGAAATACATATATTTAAAGGAATAATATATATATATATATATACAATATATAGGAAAAGTATATATATAGGGATATATATACACTATATATATATACAAGATATACACAATAATAATAATAATGCTAACTAATATTTTGTAGAAGAAGACATATATATATATATATGGGCAATATATATATATATATATATATATATATATATATATATATATATATATATATATATATATATATATATATATATATATATAAATATATAAACAGAAAAAAGAAAAAAAAAAGAAAAAGAAAAAGGAAAAGGAAAAGAAATAAACAGCAGGGGGGGGGGCTCGAACTCGGCCTCCTGGCTAAGCCAGGGGTGAGCTTAATGAGCTCGGGCTGGCCAGTGGGTCGGGTTCGGTTCGCGTGTTAGGTTAGGGGTCGGGTTAATTATAAGTCAGATTTTAAGTTAATGGGTTTTAAACCCGTTAGCACAACTTCAAACCCGATAGTTCGTTTAAAGAATTTTGTTCGTATCCTCGTGTCCTGACAGTTAGGGACACGAGTCTTGTGTCTTAGGCTTAGCACGACACGCACGAGTCCTAACTCGCGTGTCCAACCCTACCAGTAGGTTCGTCTTGTCCAGGCGAGTCTGTGTCCGTGTACACGAGACGTGAGTCAACACGAGCACAAAGAGACACGTACGTGTCCGGCGTCGAGCTGCTGTCGAAGGGGCGATCGGCGGCTGGGGACGTCGGCGTCACGGCGCTCCGGTGGCGCTGAGTTCGCCTCGGCGTGGCGAACTCGTCGATGGTGGTTTGGGTCGACGACGGCGAGCGGTGGTGGTGGAACGAGGGTCGCCGGAGTTGGGTGTCTGTCGAGTTTGGGAGTGGGAAAACGCGGCGGAGCTCTGGTCGTGAGTGGTCGAGATGGTGGTGGTCGAGTTGGGAAGGCCGAGGGGGTTATTTATAGGTCGATGAAGGCGGTGGGAGTCGTCGGATTAGGGTTAGGGTTAGGGTTCAGCCGCCGGAAAATTAGGGTTGAGGCGGTGGGGGGAGATGGGTGAGGGTTGCAAATTATTTATTTGCAAAATGACTTCGGAACAATTAGTTTTATTACAAAACTCAATTATAACAATTTAACTAATTGCAAACTCTAATAATAACAATTCAGTTAATTGCAAAACGATATTAAAACATTTGAATTAATTACAGAACTTATTTAAAACATTTAAAACATTTGCAAACTGATATTTTAGTAATTTAAAACCCTTTAAAAATCATTTAAAATTATTTTAAAAATTCCAGAAAATTCCTAATAAAATATTTTAAGACTAAATTAATCATTAATGGCCAGTTTAATACTGATTAACAAAAATTTTGAAAAACTGTGGCTGACACCTACCCCCTTGCAAAAGCATATCGAAGATAGGTTTGACATGACTATCTTCAAATGAGTAATTGACCTTGGGCCACGATCCTTCTGCCTATTTTTGTTCGGGCTTCGGAGTCGCATCAGCGACCATGGCCTGCTTGCCCTTGTTGCCCCGGTTAGTGGTGGCGCCACTGTTGCAGTTACTGGAGGTGGACCCAGGATGTCTGTGCTTATCTTCTCCATCTGGGATATGCAATCCCAACTGGCGAGCTCGGCCTCATCCCGGATACCGTCCCTACGCCGCCGGTGAGACCCCTTCGCAGCCGCCCCAACCCTTCCAGCTGCTCCGGTAGAATCGCATGGTCGCCATTCCACGCCGCGTAGGCTAGCCGCGCGTCCACGCCGTCTCCCGACCACGGCGTTTGCCGAGTACTCGATTCCCTTCTCCGTAGGTTCGCCTCATCCGCCATACCCAGCGATCAGCAGCGTCGGCGGCCTCCCAAACCACCACCAGCCGTCGCTTTTCTTTCCATTGTCGGAGAGCACCACCCAGCGCCGATGCGCCTTGTGTCGTCGACCGCCTCACGCCGGCTCTCCCCATCTCCCCTCTTCTGCTCTCCCCCGGCGAGCTTCGCCGTCCCGCAAGCCCGACCAGCCTCACCCGGCCATCCTTGTGCGCAGGAGCCCAGCACCGTGAACCGTCGCATGTGACCCCTCTATGAGACTCTCCCCCTCTCTCAGCTTCTCCTCTCTCTCTCATCCGCCTTTCCTTGGCTTCCTCACCTCTCTTTCTCTCCCTTGTTTTTTAGGCCCCTATTGTCTTGGTGTGTGTGCTCTCACGAGAGAGAGAGAAGCCCCTCACTTCCTTTTCAATTCAAGCCCGTGGATTGTTGAATTTTCGTGTGTAGGTACTCTCTCGAGAGAGAAGAGTAAACTACTGCTATGTTTTAATTAAGGTTGTTATTATTATCATTATTATTATCATTATCATCATTATCATTATATTTCTACTATTTCCTATTTTGTAATTATATTTACACTATTAGTATTACTCATAATTGTTATTATTATTATTATTATTATCATTATTACTTGATTTTTGGTTTTCTCCCGGTATATTCGGCTGGTGTTATTATTAATGATAATTTATTATTAAAAATAATATTATTGTTCTTATTATCTTTATTATGATTATTCTTATTGTTACTATAAAAATTATTAATTGCTAATATTATTATTTTAGGATTTTTGTAAAAATATTATTTTTTCGACTATTTTCAAAGGTAGATTTTACCAAAAATATTACTTTGACAAAAACTACTTTATAGCCCTAATTTATCTATTTGTTTTCTTTTTAGATTTTATAAGATATATTTGTCAATAAAAGTAGTCACCAAATTATACTATAAATTTCTAGTTTATTAATTTTGGCTAATAAAAATATGTAGTTTTCTACTAAAAACCTTATTTTGACAAATTTAGGGTTTTGGCCTAAAAACTATTTTCTTCTCAAGTATGTAAGTATATAAACTATTTTGGTAACAAAATACAGTTTTTAAGTAATATAAATTTGTATCCAATTCCCTTTGATATTCCTCCTGTCCATGACTAATCCCATTTTTCCTATTTCACCGCCAATTCTATACTTCAATATTTCAACCCTAACTAATTTGACCCTTTTGGACCCAATGGAACTGTCTGTGCCACCACCAGAGGTCATCTTGTGTAGTTGTTACCCAAAGTTGCAGTTCGTGCCACATTGATCATTGCAGTACACTAGGCGTCCTACCAGGCAAGATATCTTGCCACCTTACTCTGTGATTACTTTACTTTATTTTTCAGTTATTTATTTTCAGTTTCATATATATTGTTCTATGTTTTATATCACTGTGCGTCCGAGTCACACTTGGGTGTAAGTGACCATATCGGTCGTTCATTTGCCTTATATTATTTACTTGCATTGACTTAACTTAGTGACCATCCATTGATGATAAGGTATTGGTATATCGCATACGGCCTTGATACGTACTTTACCACGTATTATGAGTCACATATAGGACACGTACTCGCGTAGTCGGCCGACCACCGATACGTATGAGGCATGCGACGGTTAGGAGTAACTGCCAATAGAATTGCATGCTTGTGGACTTGGCAGTTACTAGATGGTCATATGAGTCATGGACGTGACTCCATTAGGCATTAGGAGGAAAGAACAGTTCCTTGATGTATGGGCCACATTTACATACTGCTATTGTACCTGAAGCTCTGTTGGAGACGCAGGTTCACCCTATTGTACTGATTTCCTCTGACGTTCATGGAACGTTATGGACGTTTTCTTACTAATTCCCTCTGACGTTCGTTGAACGTTATGGACAGATTGTACTGATTCCCGATGAGAGGGACGATGCCACTGCTATACAGCCCGAGTGCCCATATGTGAAAGATCGTTCTTTATTGCATATTCACTATAGTATGGTTAGGCACCTTATTGCATGCATCCCTTTATTTTCTCTTATATATCACAGATTATATGGTATGATGTTTTCTTGTATCTTGTTACGTCCCTCTGAGGACCTGGTTATCTCGTCAGGTGTGTGCTCTTATCTTTCATAGGTGTTCTAGCTGTGGCCATGATCATCTCTATTTCTTCGAGGATGATTGCACTTTGATCGTCTCTGCTTCGCTCGCCAAACTCTTTTTTTTGTTATGTATTTCTTTTCATAGTTGGTAGCGGATTTGTCTTCGCCCAACTACATGTACCAATGACAATTCATAGTTGATTACATGACATCTTTTATTCTTTCATTTTGTGGATGAGATTAGTTAGCCTTGGTTTTACTGCATTTACAGCTTATGTATACATACGAGGATTCTATATATTAGAGCATACTTCGTATGTATACAGCTGGCATGTCTATGTTCCTAGTCCTACATATTTTGGGACTGGGGCGTTACAAATCCTAAAATATTATCATTATGTTTTTAGGTTGAAAGTATCTTTCAACCCTTATCTCTACATGCATTAGGACACTTGGACAATTAGGTGTCATGTTAGATCTGTAATTTACAATATTTACCTAAGGGTTTATGTAAAATAAAATTTTATTCTTAAAAAGAATGGGTTTATTTGTAAGATATAAATCAATATATATTTATTATGTATAATACTTAACATAATTAAATACAACACATATATAATATATATTATATATTATTTTTATATATATACACACACATGTTTGCCATTGATTATCTAAGAACAAAACAGTTTTATGGGAGGACTGAACTTTGATTCACAATTACAAACTCGCTTGTACAAAAGAGAGCTTAGGAACAAAGCCTAGGAAAAGCAATCTAAGTACAATTATTTAATTTGGATTCTGGAGGGTGACGGTAGAGGCTCGAGAAAGTGCTATCAACTCTGCCTTACTCCTTGGACGATCGAACACAACCTCGGCTCCGACGAAGAAATGCTCTTTGTATGTATATGTGTGTCCCTCTGTGTCTCTGTATATATGCAAGGGAATAGCACCTTGCTATTTATAGGAATTTGTGATGAGTGGGGTGTACAGCCACGTGGCTAATTTTAGGCTACATCCTCGTAACTGCGCCTTGAGAAGTGGGCAGTTGGGGATTAGTTAAGATTAATCTTAATCTGTTTGTTACAATAAATCTGAACTGTTATGATCGGTTGGTTGCAATAAATCTGAATTGTTAAGACTTGGTCAACTCCTATCACGTGTCTCAACTGATACTCTTGTGGTGAGCCGCATAAATGATGCGTCCTGGCTGAGCCGCATGAGGGACTGTCCCACAACCAAGCCGCATGAAGAGTGTCTCATGGCCGAGCCACATAAGGGTGGCCTCATGACTGAGCCGCATGAGAGTGGTCTCCATGACTGAGCCGCATGAGAGTGATCCCCTGACTGAGCCGCATGAGAGTGGCCTCCATGTCCGGGCCGCATGAAGGTCGCACAGACGATCCACATAAAGAACTTCTTTTGGAATTTGTGAACTGTGTCAAATATTATGAAGATTTTCTCGTCTTTTTAGGAGTATTTCATGTCTCGTCTTTATGTCAGAGCCATGATCTCTGTCAGAGCTGTCGCCTTTATGTCAAATTAATTATGGCCAGCTGTTCAGTCTGTCTTCAAATCGCATAAGGCCGAATGAACCTTTCTGAGCCGTATGAAGGTTTCTGAACTACATGAAGCTTCTGGACCGAATGAAGTTTCTGAGCCGCATGAAGTTTCTGAACCACATGAAGCTTCTGAACCGCATGAAGCTTCTGGGCCGCATGGTTTCTGGGCCGCATAGAAATTCCTATACTTTTCCATGCTTCTACAAGACCCCCTTCAAAGTTTTCAATTTGAAAAATTGAAATACTTTGAATAAGAAGCATGGGTCTGTCCGCATAAGCTCTTCATGTCGCATAGGATTCTTTGGCCGCATACTGGGTCGAGCTCTCCGTGCCGCATAGGCTTCTCTGGCCGTATAATGGCTTTCATGCCACGTGGGCGTCCCGTATCTTCGGTATTAATTGCTTCTTTGATTTAAAGCCGTCTTTTGGATAGAATTCCAAGAGTCAGCATTTAAAACTTTGGATTTATTTGGGCGATTCGGAGTTGTCTTTTGCATGAAAGGGGATAGAATCCCATGGATCGGTTTTATCTTCTAAGCAGCACGAAATCCGAAGCGTCTATCGGTTCACACGCCCCGCCAGCCTATAAATATGAGCAATTTTTGAAAAGAGAGATTCTTTACTCTCTTCTTTCTTCATGCTTTCTTGCCCTAGTCTCCGTCTCTTCTTCTCTTTCGATCATCAATGGCTCCCAAGGCTTCCTCCAGTGCTGCGGCGAAGGGCAAATGAGTTGCCTCCTCGTCGACCATGGCGAGCTCGACCCATCCCGACGTTCATCCTCCCATTAGTGGTAAGGACGATGGAA
Source organism: Iris pallida (assembly GCA_029216955.1). Classification (NCBI taxonomy): domain Eukaryota; kingdom Viridiplantae; phylum Streptophyta; class Magnoliopsida; order Asparagales; family Iridaceae; genus Iris; species Iris pallida. The sequence goes on from JANAVB010013597.1 coordinate 14,293,735, forward strand.
AAGAACTGCATTAATCTAAACCCTAACCACAATGGCTATGTCACATATTTTATGCACAGGCCTTCCTCTGTTACGGGCCGCATGAAAGTCTCCTGTCTGAGCCGCATGGAGTATGCTTCTTGTCTGAGCCGCATGGGAGACGTCTCATGACCAAGCCGCATGAGATGTCTCCTGTCTGTGCCGCATGGACTATGCTTCATGACTGAGCCGCATGGGAGACGTCTCATGGCCGAGCCGCATGAAGTGTCTCTTGTCTGAGCCGCATGATGTCTGCTTCATAACTGGGCCGCATGGGAGACGTCTCATGACCGAGCCGCATGAAGTGTCTCTTGTCTGAGCCACATGAGAGTTGCTTCATGCAGAGCCGCATGAGAGACGTCTCATGTCCGAGCCGCATGAGGTGTGCTTTATGGCCGAGCCGCATGAGAGTTGCTTCATGGCCGCATAAGCTCCTTTGTGGACTGGGCCGCATGAGCGCCTACCAAACAGAGCCACATAAGCTTGAAAGATTAATTTTTCTGACTATCTTTTTGACTTCTTTCTCTTTTCCTTTTCAGTGAAGCTGTCGACCAATCCCTCAGGGAAGCTTTTGGTTGGTCAAGCTCAATCAGCTGTGGGTGTGAGGTTCGACCAAGTGGTCGATTATGTGACAAAATAAATCACCAAGGATCAATCTAAGGACCGGTTGAGGATCATCAGCAACCAGACCTTCTTCTATCTTTCGGGCATGATGTACTCAGGGAAGATAGGGGGCGAGCTTCTAAAACCTGTGTTCTTCTTCAAGGATGCCCTAATTGTGAAGAACTCCAGCGTCCTAGAGTTGTCTGAAAGTTAGAGTTTTCCTCCAACGGGATGGCGATCCACATACCTCAGATGGAGCGTCACTTCCCGCTGTCTTGGTTCAATATGTTGCCGATTGACAGGAGAATGGTGGACTCCCTAACCATGAGCCAGCAGGGGATGTTCGTGGGAGATATTCACTATAATAACACATCGAAGTCGGTAGTCGCAGGCAAGGTGCAGGTCAGCCGTGCTGTGATGGGGTTGGCCCCTGGCAGCTTCATAGCTCCAGGCAAACACGTCAATATACTCTCTGACGAGTTGCAATAGCGACTCTCGCTCTTCATCTGTCAGACTTTTGCTAACGAAGATTGGTTTTGGAGATGATTCATCGCCGATGTCAACTTGCATGACCTCATCTTCGGTAGGAGGATCTCTTCGTTCGAAACGCTTCTCCCACTGCGCATCTAGCTGTTGTACCCAAGGCTCTAACTCGAGAAGTTCAGGTATGTCTTCGTCTTCTTCATAGGCGTCAGCAAACGCCATATTGATAGACCAAGTTTGCCTGAGTACATCCCCGATGCTGACATCCGAATCAGAAGTGGGCGATCCGGTTGAATGTGAATGCCATTCGCATTCCTTATCCGAGCTTTCAGGGGTTGTTGCAGGTGTAACATAGCCTAGACCACATCTGGTCTTGTTGTAATAATCCCGTGGTTTTCCAGCCGGGACTGGCAATTGTAAGGGTAATCGCCGGCCGGTGCCATAGTTCAAGCCTGGCGTAGCCTCCATATCATACCCCTGTTTTTGCATGAGGTACTTGGATCGGGAGCTATACAGATAAAGGGGCAGCCTCCCAGTGTCGGGTTCAAGATCGACTTCTTCTATCCTGAAGGGGTGTGGATCATGAAGAACAAATAGGCAACTCTAAAGGGGGGTGAATAGATTTATGACAATAATGTCCAATTAAAAATTAAACTCTTTCACCAACAGTAAATAATCAGAGTAAATGCGGAAATAGTAAAGAGCAAGAAAGCATATGCAAACACAGCCAATTTTAACCTGGTTTCCCTCGTGGAGGACTAGTACAGGCCTGAGAACTCTAGCTCAGGATTAAATCTACTATTTGTGAAATAGTAGTTACACCCCGTGCTTTTTCTTCAGAAGAGCACGTCAACTTCTTACAGAGATCGCAGTGGCGATGCTTGGAATTTTCCAAGCGACTTCTTGAACTCTTGCACAAACTCCTAACTGAAAAGTACTGAGCACTTTGAGGCTTAGGGAGCTTGTGGCTAGTAGATGAGAAGGGTATAGCTTGTATATGGCTTTAGAGAGAAGCGAAGAGAAGATTGGATGATTGAAAATGAGAGAATTCATGGCCTATTTATAGGATAGTATACAGGCAGAATTCGGCCAGAATTCTGGTTAGAATATTCAAAAATTTGGCCGTTGGACAACTTGCATCAAGCCAACCCTAAAAATTAGGGTCCTGGATTTTAGGAGGCAGAGTTCGGCCCGAACTCTGTGTGGAGGCAGAGTTTGGCCCGAACTCTGTGTGGAGGCAGAGTTCAGCCCGAACTCTGTCTCCAGAGTACAGAATAGGTCCAATGGGCTAATAGGCTATTTGGATGTTTGGTGGGGCTTTTGGTTTGAGGTATAGATATAGTCTAAGTCTCAAAATGCTCAGCACAGCTCAGTTTACATAAGTCTAGGCTCAATAAAAATGTAAAATACAGACTCAAACTATGAAGCATTGTAGGTGCGAGCTGTCGTCTGGCTTGTACTAAATTCAGTCTTCATGTGTCGTATTGAAATATTATAAGTATCATGTTGTCAATTGTATTAATATTTGGTTGACTGTGATTTTGTGTCAACAATCTCCCCCATATTGATAATTGACAAAATAATATTTGTATATTCAATATTCATATCTTGACACATCAGTAGCGTAGCTCCCCCGTAATTAGTGCAGAGCTAGCAATAGCTCCCCCGTAAACATTGCTTTGAACCTGTTGTCCTGATAAAAACATTCTTTTCCCAAAGCACATATACACAAGGCTAGAAAAAATGATATGATGATGTAATATGAATATAGCAAAATATGTCTCCCCCTTTTGGCATTTATCAAACAACCAGAAATAATGATTAGCAAGCACACCAATAATAATAATAAACTGCATAAACTGATAAACGGCATAATAAAATGTCTCTAAGAGTCACATAGAGAGTGCTAATATAACCAAAGTGCAGAAATAAAAACAAGTACATCAACTAAAAATGCATAAAAGCATAAACTACGATCCTCAGCAGCAGCAAGTAGAAATCCATATCCATCATCGAGCTCGTGAAGGCCCAGCATCGTCGGATGGATCAGTGAAGGAACGACGAGGGTCTACAAAAGCCGCATCCGGATCCAGGTAACGGATAACCCAAGGGTCATTGATACGGTATCCTTCGCGACCAGGGTCGCGCTCCATAGGAATAGACATGGAAGGATGGCGAGACATAGAGTACCGAATATCGTACAGTGAGTTGCTGATGGCACTCATCTGCAGGGTGGTCCGGTAGTCAAGCTGAGTCCAGCGATCATCCTCTAAAGTGAACCGATCGCGAAGCATGGTCTGAAGTGACTCAAGAGTAGCAGGAGGAGGAGGAGGATCCTGTCCAAGAGGAGGGGCGTCGGGCTCATCGTCAGAGTGCTCGGACACAACAGGTGAGCCAACTGCTGCCTGAAGCCGCCGTGCCTTAGAGAGGAAGGCAGGGGCAGGTAGGAACTGGCACTCATCAAGAGGTACACGAAAAGTACGAAAGAGCATAGGAAGATAAAGAGCATAAACCAAGGATCTTGGTTTCTTCCTAGAATTAATCATCCAGTCCATCATGGTACGTGGAAGATTAAAAGGAACATAAAAATGGAGGTGATACAAAGCAGAGATTTCAAAGTATGTAACCTCATCGGTCGATCCTGCTTTGGGCAGAATCGTGTTAAAGACGATCCGATGAAGTTCATAAAAGTAAGAATTGAGAAACTTGGCGAGAAGCTTGCGAGGACGTGTGTTAGGGGTACACAAGTCATCCTTAAAGCTTTCTAGGGATGACCCATCGGGAAATTGAAACTTTCGAGCTTCAACAAGTTTTTTCTATGAGTTTGGCTCCGGGAGTTCAAGGTGTTCGGCCAAGTCGATATCATCAAAAGAAATATCAATGCCCGCAACCCGTGAAAAGATATGAGTATCATTGTGAGTAAGGTTGCAATAAAACATTTGTATGGCATTGAGATATATAACCGAATTGGTAGTGACAAGTTCATCAAGACAAAGATCATGAAAAAGTGAATCATATTATGAAAAGATAGTGAAATTTATAAGGTGACCCGCATACACCGAACGTGATCGAAAATCACTAAACCACTCATTGGAAGCGTAAAGTGATACAAATATCCAGTCATCGTATGTGTTGGGGTCGAGTGGACGAGGTGGGTTGAACAACGGGTGAATAGGTTGTTGATTGGGTTGTTCAACTGGTGGTTCAACACGAGGAGGAGCATTCGAAGAGGACGCACCCTCGGTTCAAAGTCTCTTCCCCTATTAAACAATTTTGGAGCCATGAAATAATAAAGAAAATTGAGGAAATTTAGATGGAGAGAAGTGTTGAAATATACCTCAATTTGATGATGAAAGATGAAGGAGAATGGTGAGAGAATCCTTCTCCTTGAGTTTTGAGAAGAAATATGCTCTAGGAAGGAAGAACTAGGGTTAGGGTTTGGAGAAAAATATTTTGGAGAAGTTTAGAAGGTGGCAATGGAGGAGAGAGAAGAGGGGAACCCGATTTTTATTGTAGGGGTTCGAATGGTCGGAGCAAATTTGGACCATTGGATCATATTTTGATCAGCGGCTGAGGCTGCTTTCGGTTCTGGAACAGCCAGACCGAATTCGGCCCGAACTCTGGGTAAGGCAGAGTTCGGCCCGAATTCTGGTTTATGCTACCAGAACAGAAATCAGGCTAGAAAAGAAATTTGATCAAGTAAGAGAGACTAAGTAGAATATGATAATAAGTAGATGCATATACAAAAATAAGAAAGCCAAGAAGAGAATAGCAAAAAGTCAATGTCGAATCAAAGTGAAGTTTGAAAATTTAAAATTTAGCATGTGATAAAATAAAAGTAAACCATGTAATAAACAAGGAAATATGCCATAATTCAATATTTTGAAGCTGCCATGGGGTAGCTGCAGGGGCCGGATCCCAGCTAGCGATAGTCCTGAGGACTAGTGTACCGTGTCGCTTAGGCTTTTACGTCTTGTTGTCGGAAGGACCCTTTCGGCTTGTACCCATAGCAATTTTATTATAAAGAATCAAGACATGATCGATATTTACGCAGGTTACTTTAATGAATAACAGCTTCATCCAAAAATCCTAGTTCACGACAAAGAAAGTTAAAACGCTCTTCGGATAGTGGTTTGGTAAAAAAATCTGCTAGCTGATGATCAGTGTCAATAAATTCTAAGTTAATAGTGCCATTTAGCTGGTGATCACGCAAAAAGTGGTGACGTATTTCAATGTGCTTTGTGCGTGAGTGACAAATGGGGTTCTTAGTGAGATTTATAGCACTAGTGTTGTCACAAAATATAGGAATTTGCATAAAAGATAAATTATAGTCTTCAAGCGTTTGCTTCATCCATAGAATTTGTACACAACAACGACCAGCTGCAATATATTTAGCTTATGTTGTGGATAGTACGACAGAATTCTGCTTCTTGCTAAACCAAGAGACTAGAGCCTTTCCTAATAAATGACACGTGCCACTCGTACTTTTACGGTCGACCTTGTATCCGGCGAAATCGGCATCAGAGTAACCAATGAGGTCAAATGATGTTGATTTGGGATACCATAGACCCATTGTAACCATACCCTTAAGGTATCGAAAGATACGCTTAACAGCAGTCATGTGTGATTCCTTAGGATTAGCTTGATATCTAGCACACAGGCAAATGCTAAACATGATATTAGGGCGACTAGCAGTTAAATAAAGTAAACTGCTTATCATACCTCGATACTTACGTTGATCTACAGGTTTGCCGCTTTCATCTGGTTCTAGTTTAATTATAGTAGCCATTGGAGTGCTGATTGGTTTGACATTGTCAAGGTCGAATTTCTTCGACATGTCCTTTGTATACTTTGACTGACAGATGAAAGTTCCATTTGATGTTTGTTTAACTTGCAGTCCAAGAAAGTAATTGAGCTCCTCCATCATGCTCATCTCAAACTCGGTCGTGTCCTTTTTGAATGTGATGTCGGGCAAGCCTCTAACTAGCTTCTTAGTCGATAGCCTGGATATAGTATCCATATTGGCATGACCAAGACGCTGGTGCCACAGTAATCTTTCATCCTTGTGAGCATAGAGACATCTTCCTGCACTGTTAGTATCTCTAGATAGATATAAAAAAATATTATCCTCTCTTATCCTTTCAAAAGCGATGTCTCTTGTTGACCTATCATAAATAAAGTATTTATTTTGACCAAAGTTAATATCATATCCATGATCAGCAAGATGACTTATGCTGAGCAGGTTATGCTTTAACTCGGTTACTAGGCAGACATCCTTTATTACAGGAGAAGGAGGATAACCTATAGTACCATTACCAATAATATACCCTTTTAGGTTGTTGCCGAAGGATACATATCCTTCTCTCTTCATTGATAGTGATGCGAAAAGATTTGCGTCTTCCGTCATATGTTACGAGCATCCACTATCGAGAATCTACTCACTCTTAGTTGAGGAGGGAAGGTCCACCTATATCAGGAGTAGATGTGACCTTTAGTACCCAAGTTCTTGAGGGTCCTGAAAAGTTAGTTTTCGGCAACCATGCATATATGTTTCTATCTACTAATCTCCTAACTCTACATTGTGGTGAAATGTGTCCATGTAATCCACAATAAGTACAAATAGCATTCCTATTTATGTTAGGAGCATGTTGATGATGTCTATATGTGGAGTGGTATGGAGTAGCATGGTGATGATGTCTACATGTAGAGTGGTGTGGAGTGGCATGATGATGATGTCTATATGTAGCATGGTAAGAGTGGTGTGGAGCATGATGATGACTATATGTGGCTGCAGGATGATGTTTATATCTATAAGCAGTATGATGGTGATTTTGTTTATGTGCAACATAGTGATGATTGTATCTATGTGTAGCATGGTGATTATGTGTCATATGAGAATTATTTCTACGTGCATGTGGTTTATGTGCTTTAAGAAAGTGGGTGTACATGTAAGCATGATTACGTGCTGCAGGTAGATGTCATGGTTGACTAGTAGTGTCATGCTTTGTGTGTGTCTTATGTGATTGGGTTTTAGGTTGAGCAACCTGTTTTCCCAATCTAGTCTCTAGTTTCTTAGAGATAGCCTGCAGTTCACTAATTTTAGTATTCAAACCATAAATCTTAGTGATAGAGATCTTGTGTCTATTCTTTTCTTCAGCAATCTCAATGTTGAGTGCTGTGATCTCTTGTGTTTGCTTTTCAATGCGTGCTTCGGCATCATGTAGGCTTAATTTAAGCTTAGACACCTCATTTGTGACTTCCGTGGGTGAAGTATCTCTAATATTATCAAGCAATGAAAAGAGTCTTTGAATCTCGACTTCATAACTTTTGATCTTCTCCTTGGCGTGTTTATATTTACTAATGACTTTCTTGTGGTCATTGAGTAAATCATTGAATGCATCGCCAAGTTCGTCAAAAGTGAAATCATCGAGAGTTTCGCTAGTTACCTTGTCGGATGTAGCCATTAGGCAAACATTGGCGGTGTCTTGAGGAGAGTCCTTTTCTTCCTCTGAGTCACTACTTCGCTTTCATGCCAAATGCTTGTGTTGGCATATTTCTTTGAGGAAGCCTTCTTGTATGGTTTCTCATATCGGTTGCTCTTCTTTGTGAATGGACAGTCTTTTCGGACGTGTCCAGTCTTCTTGCAACCGTAGCATGTTGGCTCTTCTTCGTTATCTTCTTGTGGTTCCTTCTTTATTCGATTGAAGCGAAGGAATTTCTTGAAGTTGCGGACAAGGAGAGCTTGATCTTCACCTTTCGAGTTGTCGTCATCCGTCTCTTCAGGATCAGCCCTTCGTCGGTGAGCTTTAAGGGCAATCTCCTTTGCCTTAAGAGCAGGCTCTTCGAAGTCTTTGAGGTCAAGCTCATGAGTCATCAGCTTTCCCATCAAAGTCTCTACGGACATAGTCGTGAGATCATTTCCTTCTATGATGGCTTTCACCTTAGGGTTCCAAATCTTTGGTAGTCCCCTAAGTATCTTGCGGATCTTCTCGTGATTTGTATATTGTTTGCCAAGAGAAGACAAGGGGTTGATGATGTCGAGGAATCTTGTAATCATTTGTGTGATCGTCTCATTTGGCTTCATCTTGAAAGCCTCATATTCTTGAGTGAGACGACTTATTTTTGACTCCTTCACTTGGGTGGTTCTTTCATGCGTCACTTCTAGAAGTCTCCATACTTCGTGAGAGGTGGTGCATGTTGAGACCCTGTTAAACCCATTCCTGTCTATAGCACAGAATAAAGCATTAATAGCTCTTGCGTCTAGACTCGCCTGTTTCTTCTCCTCGTCAGAATATTTGTCATAGGTTTTCTCAACGAGATCACCATTGACAACTATCCTGGCGGGCTTTTTGTAACCATCGGTGACAATGGTCCACAGGTCGAAGTCTAGCGACTTGAGATAAAAACTCATCCTTGTTTTCCAATAGGTGTTGTTAGTTCCATCAAATAGGGGAGGCCTATGAGTGGACTGCCCTTCACCGTGATTGGAAATCATTGATTGTGTGGTTGCCATGGATCAGCTCTAGGATGTTAGTCCTTGTTGAGAGAACCGAGCTCTGATACCAATTGAAGAACAAATAGGCAACTCTAGAGGGGGGAGTGAATAGAGTTTATGATAATAATGTCCAATTAAAAATTAAACTCTTTCACCAACAGTAAATAATTAGAGTAAATGCAAAAATAGTAAAGTGCAAGAAAGCATACGCAAACACAGCCGATTTTAACCTGGTTTCCCTCGTGGAGGACTAGTCCAGGCCTGAGAACTCTAGTTCAGGATTAAATCTACTATTTGTGAAATAGTAGTTACACCCCATGCCTTTTCTTCAGAAGAGCACGTCAACTTCTTACAGAGATCGCAGTGGCGATGCTTGGAATTTTCCAAGCAACTTCTTGAACTCTTGCACAAACTCCTAACTGAAAAGTATTGAGCACTTTGAGGCTTAGGGAGCTTGTGGCTAGTAGATGAGAAGGGTATAGCTTGTATATGGCTTTAGAGAGAAGCGAAGAGAAGATTGGATGATTGAAAATGAGAGAATTCATGGCCTAATTATAGGATAGTATACAGGCAGAATTCGGCCAGAATTCTGGTTGGAATATTGAAAAATTTGGCCGTTGGACAACTTGCATCCAGCCAAACCTAAAAATTAGGGTCCTAGATTTTAGGAGGCAGAGTTCAGCCCGAACTCTGTATGGAGGTAGAGTTCGGCCCGAACTCTGTCTCCAGAGCACAGAATAGGTCCAATGGGCCAATGGGCTATTTGGATGTTTGGTGGGGCTTTTGGTTTGAGGTATAGGTATAGTCTAAGTCTCAAAATGCTCAGCACAGCTCAGTTTACATAAGTCTAGACTCAATAAAAATATAAAATACAGACTCAAACTATGAAGCATTGCAGGTACGAGCTGTCGTCTAGCTTGTACTGAATTCAGTCTTCATGTGTCGTATTGAAATATTACAAGTATCATGTTGTCAATTGTATCAATATTTGGTTGACTGTGATTTTGTGTCAACGGATCATTCTTTTGGCCGAAGATGATTGGATGATCCTCTCCCTCAACTATAAAGCAAGCGCCTTCTACGGGAGTAAGTTGGTTCACGGTATAGACATTTGTCACTTGTGTGTGTAAGTTGGTACCTATACCGTGTTCCATAGCATACGTTATACAAAGCTTGTTAAGCTCGAGGTAGTTCAAAGTTAGCCCTTTATTGATAAAATAAGGTTTCTTTTTGGGTGGGATTACATCGTCAGCAGAAGGAACATCAGTGTGGGCAGCCACATACTTGGCTAGCTCTAACTCTCCTTCAGCCACCCCCTGTACTAATGAAGACTGGAAGGATGACCTGGGCAGCTTGATCATCAGGGGCTCCACTGGTAGTACTGAACGTGGAGTCGTTGGCGTACTGGCGATTCCTAGCTTAGCGCTTGGTGCTGGACGTGGATTTTTTGGCTCACTGGTAGTCCCTGGCTTAGTGCTCGGCTGTCGACTTGTCTTGGGCAGGCGAATGACTATCGGCTTAGCAGAAGGATTAATCTCTTCTGATTGATGTTGGCCGACTTTTGGCAGCCTGATTGTCAGTGGCTCCGTAGTGGGTCTTGGCCCTTGGCCAGACCTTGGCAGTCGGATTATCATCTGCTCCTTTTGTGCAGTGAGCACCGAAAGACTAGTTGTGGCTGTAAGAGGTACAGTCCTGCCTGGTTTACGGGGTTGGAGATGGATTCTCAAGGGTTCCTCAGGCCCTGCAATGGCCTCCGTTTGCTCTTGAACATCCTCCTTGATCAGGTGCCTCTTTGATTTCTCGTACAAGTAAGAATCCGAATAGTAGGATTTGACTCCTTTGAAGGGATCGATGTTGGCAAATTCCGTCTTTACGAAGCCGTGCTTGTCGACGTATTTAAAGCATTGGTACAGTGTGGAGGGCACGATCATATAATCGTGTATCCACGGACGCCCTAGGAGAATATTATAGGAGGTATCTGCGTCTATGACATAGCAGGTTACTTCCGACTGAAGGTCGCCAATTTGGCACTTCAGACGAATCTTTCCAATAGGATAGCTTATCTCTGAATTGAAACTGCTGATGGCGGTGCTGGTAGGAGTCAGCCGATGCATAGGGATGCGCAGGAGGTGAAGCAAGCTCTTCGAAATAATGTTTATCGAAGAACCGGGATCAATGTGCATCCGATCCACCTTGATGTCGCTGACGTATCCAGTGTAATACAGAGGGCGATCGTACAGATTGGTCTTAATAAGCATATCCTGCGGAGTGAACACAATGTTGGGCATTGCACCTGTACAAGTGCTCTCCTGGAGATCCGCCGGCGAGCTCTTCCTTGTAAGCTTGACCTGAGCCAGATATGCGTCGGCATTCTGGAGTGCTTCGTTCAGTGCAACGCGTACATCTTTGGAGAGTCTCAGGAGCTCATATAATGACAATTTGGCTGGTATGTTGGCCAATTGTGCTAAAATGTCAAAATTATAAGGCCTTTCCAGTCCCTGAGGTGCGTCCTTACGGAGAGGCTTGTCAAAGCGAGTCTCCTTTGGCTTAGGCTTGTCGGCCGGCGGAGGCTGAGAAGGTCCTGGGGCGTCAGCAGTGGCCGGCTGGCATTCTTCAGCCGAGTTACCCGGTGTAGGTTGAGATTGTGCACCGGACCGGGTAACGACAGCTGTCGCTTCTTCGACATCGGCCAAGATTGTGCGGCAGGACTTAACTTTCCTGCCCTTCTTCTTGCCGGTGGAGGGTGACGCAGAATGAGTTACTTCAGGTACCAAGTTCGGGTGGACCCACATGACCTCCCCTCGTGATATGGTGAGGGGCACCAGCCCAGTTGTCTAGTCTCGGGGAGGTGGAAGATTAGCGACCTCCATTATTGACCGGGGAATGGGCACGATGCCATTTTCGGTCCTCATTGGAGGGAAGCTGCCGAATTGGACCGACACCATGTTGGCCGCCATGGTTACCTCTTCGAAATCAATGGCCAGAGCCTTAGAATCGATGAGGTTCTGGATGTACCACTTCAATTGGAAGCAATCTTGTGTAGCATGGTGGACGTAGCGATAGTAGTGACAGTATTTCGGGCTCTCTATCTCTGCAGGTCGAGGTTCACGTCTTGGCGGAGGGAGCTGAATCCTGTCTCCTTGTAAGAGCATGTCAAAGATGGGCTTGACATGGCTATCCTCGAAGGAGTAAGTCATCTGAGGCCACTGCTTCTCAGCCTGCTTTGGTATAGGCTTCTAGACTGTATCGGCCACCATAGCCTGCTTGCCCTTCTTGTCTCGGTTGGAAGAATTACCGCCGTTGTTGTTGTTGGCATTAGGGCGTTTGTCCTTATCCTCTCCATCCGAGATGTACAATCCCAGTTGGCGGGCTTTCTTCAACTTGGCTTCTGCGCTAGTGGCGCTGATGATGAAGGTCTTCCAGTCCTTAACTTGACTTTCGCCCATCCAGAGGCTGATTGTGGGGAGCAGCCTCTTTTGGCAAATTTTAATTAAGGAAGAGTCCGGGTTACCGGAGGGCAACTTCATCGCGGTTTGGCGAAACCGCTCAATGTAGTTCCTTGTCAGCTCCTTCTCTCCTTGAACAACGTCCATGAGGGTTGACATTGTCACATCTTGTCCCACCTCATAGAACCTTGCCAAGAGCATATGTTTGAAGCCGGCGAAGGAGTGGATGCAGTTATCCGGCAAGTTACGGTACCAGTTGAATGCGACTCCCTCCAATGCCCCGACGAACAATCGTGTAAGGATGGCATCGTCATGCGGTAGATGATCTGTCGTGACCTCAAAGTAGGTCATATACCGGCTTGCAGATGTCTTCCCGTCATACGGATTGTCACTTCCAGTTTTCAGGAACAGTGATATTTTTGTCATTTTGTATTTTTAAATATTTTTGAAATTTATTTTATTATTTATGATATTGTTTTGGGGTTATTAGAGTCGGGTTCGAATTTCAGCTTATTCCGACTTGTATCGGGGACCCGGGATAGCTTAGACTCTGATCGAGACCCAGCTGGAACCGACCAACTTGTCATGACCAAACCCAGATATTTATATTTGACTAATCCCATTTGATTTTAGTGGGATTAGGGATTAGAATTAGATTTAGAACTTGAAATTAGGAGTTTTCAAGTTACCATTTTGACGCCAACTCAAACCACTCATTTCTTTAACTTAGAGGGCATTTTGGTAAATTGCCAAATGCCCCAACCCTCTATAATGTGGCCGGCCCTGTGTGGAGCACCCCCTCTCCTTTGCTTCACTCCAAAGCAATCTATTTCTCTTCATTTCATTTCTTTCCAAGCTCCTTCCCTCTCAAGAAATCAATTAGGTATGCTTTTAAAACCTTCATTAATTCTCTTTTGCATTTATTTCCTTCACCATACATGAGGAGGAGACCACCCTCTACATTTTGCCCATAGAATTTGTAGGTTTCCCTAGAAATCTAGTTCAAGGATTTAATTGGGCGTTTTCCTTTAGAGAGGAGTATATATGTATATATGTGTATATATATTATATGTATTTGAGTGTGTGTAGAGAGTGGTGATAGTGGTAATTGTGTCATGAGAATAGTGGTAGTGATGTTGAGAGTGTGTATTTATATATATATATATATATGTGTGTGATTGTCTGTATATGTGTGTGTGTGTGTGTGTGTGTGTGTGTGTGTGTGTGTGTGTGTGTGTGTGTGTGTGTGTGTGTGTGTGTGTGTATATATATATATATATATATATATATATATATATATGTGTGTGTGTGTGTGTGTGTGTGTGTGTGTGGATGTAGATATGTATGTAGGAGAATGAGAATGAGGAGGAGAATGAGAAGGAGAATGAGAATGAGGAGGAGAATGAGGAGGAGAATGAGAATGAGGAGAATGAGGAGGAGAATAGGGAGGATAATGAGGAGGAGAATGAGAATGAGGAGGAGAATGAGAAGGAGAATGAGAAGGAGAATGAGAAGGAGGAGAATGAGGAGGAGAATGAGAAGGAGGAGAATGAGAAGGAGGAGAATAAGGATGAGAATGAGGAGGAGAATGAGGAGGAGAATAAGGAGGAGAATGAGAAGGAGAATGGGAAGGGTAAATGTAGGAAATAGGGTATTGATGAGATATTGAGTTTGACTTCTAAGATGGGATTAGAAATAAGTTGTCTTGGTAGGTAATGACTATATGAGGGTATTTTAGGCTAGTCTTGACCTCCGTTGACCAAGAGTGGAATTTTTTACCAAAAGTCAACTATAAGTCAACCTTGACCCAAATTGACCTAGTTTGACTTGGATTGACTTCCTGTGACCTTGTTTGACCTTGGTTGTCCTAGTGTGACCTAGTTTAGCTTGGTGTGACTTAGTTTGACCTAGTTTTGACTTAGACTTGCATATCATGATTAGATTAGCTTTCCTTTTATTATTAAACCATGTTTTGACTTGTAGTATCTCATCTTTAGGTCTGTGATTACTCTGAGCGTCTGTTCACCTTATCAGCTCAGGACCACAGGCGAGTACATTCACTGATAGTTTTTATTGTCTTGATATTTGCTATATCCGATTCAGTCGTAGTGTCTTACTTGATTCTCAGTCACGATAGTTCACGGACTAGTATTGTCGGATTCCTGTCATGAGATATCATTCCTGGATTTCTTGGGATACTGGTACTTGCTTGGTCTTGATTCTTGTACTTGTATTGATGCCGATTCCAGAAGAGGACTTGCTCCCCTCTTAGGGAATCCCACGTCATGACGTGCTATGTCCGGATCCGTATACTATTCGGAGAATGTGGAATTTTATAGATAGTGTGATCAATGCCTACCTTGAGTTACTACTTGAACCATAGTTATACCCTCACCTCACGATGGGTATAGCCTGACCTGTGCTACTACTTGCTCCATAGCTTACCATCCCGGCCGGGCCGAGTCCACGTACTTGTAGCCGGTCGGCTGGAAGCCTGATTCTTGACCCATACCGATCACATTATGCTATAATATTCGAGGCATATTTTATATTTACTTTTCTTATCATATATCCTGTTCTGTTCTACATACAGTACTTCTCACCATGCATGATATACAGTTACTCACATGCTCTACATGCCTTACATTGTACCTTGATTGGAGACTAAGTTCTGCTCGGGAGAAGAGTTACAACCCCGGTCCTTGTTTGGCTTAAGGGTTGTAACTCGGCTTCCGAACGGTTCCCAAGTTTTCATATATCTTTGTCTTGTAGTTCATTATACTATCTCTTATAGAATTTATCAATTCACATGGAACTGCTGTTAGTGTTTGTACTTGCTCATTTTCCTGACAGGATACCGTTAACAAATTTTACAGATGATTCAGAGGCTGATTGCCCGACCTATTATGGGGACGGGTTAGATAGTGTAGATTTGGACCGTGGCGTGTTAGTAGAGCCACTAGACTTTGCTCAACCTGAGTAGTGTAGTTTAGTTAGGTTTGCCTGGCCTGCGAGCCAGCTAGTACTTTTCAGACTGTAGTATTATATTTATTCTGTGATGTTATTTTTAGTCTTGGACTTGTGTGGATCTCGAACTTATTTCCTGTTCTCATCATTTGTATTTTTCTTTCCATACTATCTACCTTAGTTTTACATTTGTGATTGAGACTGTATTGCTATGTCACCTCCATTCGGAGTGTATATACTATACAGGTACCTTTATCTGTTTAGTTGTAGTATTTCAGATGACCTAGATAGCGTTCTACCGTCGATGCTGCGGCGTAGGATGGACGTAACCACGTACTCGTGTTCCTAATCAGGGTGTGGGTCGTGACACGTTTTTGTGGCGGCCCATGCAGGTTAGAGTCACAATTAGTACGATCTCGTAATGGTGCTCGACTTAGACTGCTAATTACGAGCCTGCGACTAGGACATAGGATCTAGGGTATGATAGGAGTTACTCAATCACATTTTAGGAAATTTCTGATCTTTTGATTACCATGACAACTCTTCTTGCATTTGAATTCAATTGTCCTCCTTTGATAATATCTCATCTTGTGCCATATTGATCTCTTTGTTTCAATTCGTCTTCAGGATGACAGTGACTCGTTCTCAGGCAGCAGGGCCTAGTGCAGTTCCAGAGAGGTCAGATCCGGGAGGCCTTCCACCTCCGACTACAGGAGCAGCAGCCTCAGTTCCTGCCCTTCAAGCGGGAGCAGCAGCGACGGTTCCAGGAGGTCTTCCACCTCCAGCAGCGGGATCGTCCATAGTCATTCCTGATATTCTTCCACCGCCGCCTCCGCTACCGACAGATACTCAGGGGATGATGGCCCTTGTGCAGCGGATATTGCAGACTCAGAGCGCGCAGGCAGATCTGTTGCGACGAAGCATGGAGAACTCCCATCAGTTGGCGATGGCAGCACTTGAGAGGGTTGTACCGAGTACAGTTCAGGATACTCCAGTTCAGCACCAGGGACCAGGCCAGAGGCAGGCTACTCGGTGCGCTTTCTGCAGGAGGCCAGGGCACACTAGAGAGGCTTGTAGGATGAGGTTGGGCGTATGCCTATACTGTGGGGCGCCCGATCACCAGCAGAAGGATTGCCACGCTAGTGGAATTCGAAGAGACTAGGGACAGAGTACATCAGGCACCAGTACGTGACGAACAGCAGCAGGGTCAGGGCAAGAGGCAGGCCGTCCAGTGTGCTTTCTGCAAGAAGATGGTGCACACCCGGGATGCTTGTAGGATGAAGCTGGGAGTCTGTTTATTCTGTGGAGCTCCAGACCACCAGGTGAAGGACTGTGCTGTCCGTGCAGCCAAACAGGCAGGCCAGGACAGAGTACCGCAGGCTAGAGGAGGCCAGCAGGGGCGTGCTTTCGCCATGACAGTTGAGCCCACTCAGGCAGTAGTAGAGCATATAGCAAGTTCCGATCTTTCGAATCTTCTTTCCGTATTTGCCTTCGTATAACTGTCTTGAAATTCGATTCTATCTGTTCTTTGATCGTTGGATAAAAATTGTTCTCGTGATGTGATTTTTCTGAGATAAGTCGTATGGGCTAGGTCGCCTCGATTTTGAGATTTTAGAATCCTCTAGGGTCATGCTAGCAGGCAGAGTGAGGACATATAGTCGGACTATGGACGTATTTCTCGGGTGTGGGAATTTAAGATTTTTGCTGCCAAGCTAGCGGCAATGCAAAAATTTTAACTACCATAATTCTAGACGTATGTACCGTAGTTGAGGACTCTGTGATTATCCTAGCCTTGCTCACTGGCATGACGGAGATTCTGAGTATCATGATGATTGGACAGACGCATACGATTATCGAACTGCATGATTTTTCTGTGTTTACTTTGTTTTAATTTTTGAGGTTGATTCTTTTAAGGTGGATAGACTTATAGCACCCAGTTTCTATTTGAGAGTAATTTTAGATTTTATAATTTTAGTCATTTAATTCATGCTTTGATTTTTGAGATTTTAATCATTTTAAATTTTAAGCCATGATTTGTGATTTTAATGTTTTGCTAGTGAAACCTTAGAGACTGTTTGTCCTAGAGCCTAACCATGTGATTAGGATGTTTCCAGTATCATTTCTGGCCCAAGGGTATTTTGGTCATTGGACCTTTTTAATTTATTTGGATATTTTGCATTTGTGATTGTTGATTTGGTTTTTGATAGGTGAGATTTTGTGATGGTTTCGTGTCCGTGTCGGACACGTAACAGTTTTTATTTGCAAGTGTTGTTGTGTCTTAAGAGATTTTTATTTTGTTGAATTTTTTTTTCATTGGAAGTATTCGAGAGGGATTGTTTTCTGCGTGTGTTTTTCTGTGATTGCTTTGTTTTAATTTCGAGGACGAATTTTTTTTAAGGTGGATAGATTTGTCACCCCCAGTTTTCAGAAACAGGGGTATTTTTGTCATTTTGTATTTTTAAATAGTTTTGAAATTTATTTTATTATTTATGATATTGTTTTGGGGTTATTAGAGTCGAGTTCGAATTTCAGCTCATTCTGACTTGTATCGGGGACCCGGGGTAGCTTAGACTCTGATCGAGACCCAGCTGGAACCGACCAACTTGTCATGACCAAATCCAGATATTTATATTTGACTAATCCCATTTGATTTTAGTGGGATTAGGGATTAGAATTAGATTTAGAACTTAAAATTAGGAGTTTTCAAGTTACCATTTTGACCCCAACTCAAACCACTCATTTCTTTAACTTAGAGGGCATTTTGGTAAATTACCAAATGCCCCAACCCTCTATAATGTGGCCGGCCCAGTGTGGAGCACCCCCTCTCCTTTGCTTCACTCCAAAGCAATCTCTCTCTCTCTTCATTTCATTTCTTTTCAAGCTCCTTCCCTCTCAAGAAATTAATTAGGTATGCTTTTAAAACCTTCATTAATTCTCTTTTGCATTTATTTCCTTCACCATACATGAGGAGGAGACCACCCTCTACATTTTGCCCATAGAATTTGTAGGTTTCCTTAGAAATCTAGTTCAAGGATTTAATTGGGGGTTTTCCTTTAGAGAGGAGTATATATGTATATATATGTGTATATATATTATATGTATTTGAGTGTGTGTAGAGAGTGGTGATAGTGGTATTGGTGTCATGAGAATAGTGGTAGTGGTGTTGAGAGTGTGTATTTATATATATATGTGTGTGTGTGTCTGTATATATGTGTGTGTGTGTGTGTGTGTGTGTGTGTGTGTGTGTGTGTGTGTGTGTGTGTGTGTGTTTGTGTGTGTGTGTGTCTGTATATATATATAGATATGTGTGTGTGGATGTAGATATGTATATAGGAGAATGAGAATGAGGAGAAGAATGAGAAGGAGAATGAGAATGAGGAGGAGAATGAGGAGGAGAATGAGAAGGAGGAGAATGAGGAGGAGAATGAGGAGGAGAATAGGGAGGAGAATGAGGAGGAGAATGAGAAGGAGAATGAGAATGAGGAGGAGAATGAGAAGGAGAATGAGAGGAGAATGAGAAGGAGGAGAATGAGGAGGAAAAGGAGGAGGAGAATGAGAAGGAGGAGAATGAGAAGGTGGAGAATAAGGAGGAGAATGAGGAGGAGAATGAGGAGGAGAATAAGGAGGAGAATGAGAAGGGTAAATGTAGGAAATAGGATATTGATGAGATATTGAGTTTGACTTCTAAGATGGGATTAGAAATAAGTTGTCTTGGTAGGTAATGACTATATGAGGGTAGTTTAGGCTAGTCTTGACCTCCATTGACCATGAGTGGACTTTTTGACCAAAAGTCAACTTCAAGTCAACACTTGACTTAGAATTGACAAAAACCAAACCAGAGTTGACCAGTTGACTGAAAATCAATTGTTAGTCAACATTTGACTTGTTTGACCTAGGGTTGACTCAGTGTTGACCAGAGTTGACCAGAGTTGACTTTTTGACCAAAAGTCAACTGTAAGTCAACCTTGACCCAAATTGACCTAGTTTGACTTGGATTGACTTCCTGTGACCTTGTTTGACCTTGGTTGTCCTAGTGTGACCTAGTTTAGCTTGGTGTGACTTAGTTTGACCTAGTTTTGACTTAGACTTGCATATCATGATTAGATTAGCTTTCCTTTCATTATTAAACCATGTTTTGACTTGTAGTATCTCATCTTTAGGTCTGTGATTACTCTGAGCGTCTCTTCACCTTATCAGCTCAGGACCACAGGCGAGTACATTCACTGATAGTTTTTATTGTCTTAATATTTGCTATATCCGATTCAGTCGTAGTGTCTTACTTGATTCTCAGTCACGATAGTTCACGGACTAGTATTGTCGGATTCCTATCATGAGATGTCATTCCTGGATTTCTTGGGATACTGTTACTTGCTTGGTCTTGATTCTTGTACTTGTATTGATGCCGATTCCTGAAGAAGACTTGCTCCCCTCTTAGGGAATCTCGCGTCATGACGTGCTATGTCCGGATCCGTATACTATTCGGGGAATGAAGAATTTTATAGATAGTGTGATCAATGCCCACCTTGAGTTACTACTTGAACCATAGTTATACCCTCACCTCATGATGGGTATAGCCTGACCTGTGCTACTACTTGCTCCATTGCTTACCATTCCGGTCGGGCCGAGTCCACATACTTGTAGCCGGTCGGCTGGAAGCCTGATTCTTGACCCATACCGATCACATTATGCTATAATATTCGAGGCACATTTTATATTTACTTTTCTTATAATATATCCTGTTCTGTTCTACATACAGTACTTCTCACCATGCATGATATACAGTTACTCACATGCTCTACATGCCTTACATTGTACCTTGATTGGAGACTAAGTTCTGCTCGGGAGAAGAGTTACAACCCCGGTCCTTGTTTGGTTTAAGGGTTGTAACTCGGCTTCCGAACGGTTCCCAAGTTTTCATATATCTTTGTCTTGTAGTTCATTATACAGTCTCTTATAGAATTTGTCAATTCACATGGAACTGCTGTTAGTGTTTGTACTTGCTCATTTTCCTGACAGGATACCGTTGACAAATTTTACAGATGATTCAGTGGCTGATTGCCCGACCTATTATGGGGACGGGTTAGATAGTGTAGATTTGGACCGTGGCGTGTTAGTAGAGCCACTAGACTTTGCTCACCCTGAGTAGTGTAGTTTAGTTAGGTTTGCCTGGCCTGCGAGCCAGCTAGTACTTTTCAGACTGTAGTATTATATTTATTCTGTGATGTTATGTTTAGTCTTGGACTTGTGTGGATCTCGAACTTATTTCCTGTTCTTATCATTTATATTTTCCTTTCCATACTATCTCCCTTAGTTTTACATTTGTGATTGAGACTGTATTGCTATGTCACCTCCATTCGGAGTGTATATACTGTACAGGTACCTTTATCTGTTTAGTTGTAGTATTTCTAGATGACCTAGACAGCATTCTACCGCCGATGCTGCAGCGTAGGCTGGACGTAACCATGTACTCGTGCCCCTAATCAGGGTGCGGGTCGTGACACGGATTGATGTTGAATGGTTTGTATCTTGGGGGGAAGGAGACATCTCTCCTTGCAGCTGGATACGATTGTCGTATCTTGAGGTCCTGAGAATTTTCTCGGGCGTGAAACATTGCCCGGAGCTCCTAGACTTTTCTTCTCGCCTCCCTGGCCTCTTCTGCAGTAGTAGGAGCCGACATTCCGGGTAGATTGTCGCCCGGGGTTGGTACGGTTGTGTTTGAGTCCACATTGACGCTGGGACCTAAGCTTGTTTGGCCGGGTGTCCTTCCTTGGAGAACTGGTAGGGCCGCCTTGATCTCGTCCACCGACTTGACCAAGGTATGAAGTATGGCCTCAAGAGTGTCGAGGTGCTGTCAATCACTGGGACCGTCTTGGTCATTCTCAGTCGTAAATATTGTTCTCACATGAGGAGCAGTAGAAGGAACTGTAGAAGACGTACTTTCCAAATCATACCCCCGAATAGAGAAGTCATCGGGGTATGTGGTAATGTTCTCCTCTGGTTCGGACTCATAGGAAGTGCCACCCCCTGCATAGGAGGTTGCCTCATCTTGGCACTTGTGGACGTCATCAGGGACGTCAGAGTCTACTGCATCTGTTGGGGGGATTACCTCCCCAGGTTGATCTTCTTGGAACATCGGATTGTTGTGGATGTTCCGGGGAGTGCTACCCCCAGCTTCGGCAACCCCCAGGGATGTAAATGACGAATCTCCAAGTGTTGAAGATTTCGTCTTCGAGCGGGTGCCTTAATAAACTCCTCCTGTGACGGCTGTGGATAACTGCTTAGATAAGAGTTTCTTGGCCATACTGGTTGAGATTGTCGGGCTCGAGGTATTTATTTTCTTCCCTCCCTTGCCGGTAGGGACCTTTCGGGCAGAATTGCAAGAGGCGAAAGGAAGCGCCTCGTCTTTCGAGCTTCGTTCTAGGACCGGTCCTGGCTGCTGCAGTTGTTGGAAGATGGACTGCCGGTCCTCTTGTACTGCTGTCTTGTTGCAGCAGCAGTTGACAATGACTTAAGTTCAGTGATGTCTATGGAAGGACTCTCTGCACACCAAGGTTTTCTCTCATTTCTTGCGCTTGTGAAGGATCACATCACGCAAGTCAAGTGCATCTCGAGCAACCTTTACACTCATTTTGTGGGCCCGGGAGTCCCGAGCACACAAGTGCGTTGGTATTATGTTTGCTCCCTGATGGGGGGCTTGTAAAAGTACTTGCCCTTGATCATTGTTGGGAGACTCTTGAGAACCACTTTATCCGTCGGCCGCCGGGGGCTGGACACGGGTGGTTTTGTACAACTTTCTATCAGAGGCCCGCATAACAGTTAGCGGGACTCCCTGATGGTCAGAAGTTGGGACAGCTGACTGAGCTCGACGAGCCCGCACTGTCCTAGACTTCTTCGCTCTAGCACCCGAGGGCGCGTAGTAGGAAAAGTCCAAGCTGTGTCGCACAGAGTCTGGCACATCCTCATGGGAGCTTCTGAGGTCAGGACCGCATGAGAGGCGGTCGAAGACTGAACCTGAGCCGCATAGGGTAGATGGTCTGTGGTTGGGATTGGATGCCGCATAAGCCATCTCCCTACGGCTGGGCTTGGCGGCCGCATATGCATTCTGCATGCGATTGAGATTGGAGGCCGCATGAGCCTTCTGTATGCGGTTGGAATTTGTAGCCGCATAAGCTTTCTGCATGTGGCTGGCAGTTGTGGCCGCATGAGCTTTCTACATGCGGCTGGCATTTGTGGCCGCATGAGCTTTCTGCATGCGGCTAGCACCCTTATGCGGCCTCTTCTTGGACCGCATAGAGTTCCCATTTGCCCCTGCAAGTCCAGCATCGTAGTATTTTCCTTTGCCAGACTTGGGGACAGCAGGGTCCTCTGCAGCCTGAAGTGGGGCCGCATGCGAGTCTTCTCCGCCGTCTTGGACAACAGAGAACACTTCTTCCAGGGCTTGGGGAGGAGCAACGGTCTTGGGCCTCCACTCCTTGCGGGCCTTCTTTGAGCCAGCTCGCCTCTGGGTCGGGCTAGCGCTCCCCTCGGAGAGTATTTATTCAAACGCTTGCTGGTCGAAGCGAACAACCAGCATCTGTTGCATGGAGCCGAGTTTGGCGGCGTTCGATTGCGTCATCAACTTCTCATCAGTGGAGAAGTTAGTCCCCAGCAGAGTCGTCATCGTATTTTCCATTAATTATCTAAGAACAGAACAGTTTTATGGGAGGACTGAACTTTTATTCACAATTACAAACTCGCTTGTACAAAAGAGATCCTGGGAACCTAGGAAAAGCAATCTAAGTACAATTGTTTAATTTGGATTTTGGAGGGTGACGGTAGAGGCTCGAAAAAGTGCTATCAACTCTGCCTTACTCCTTGGATGATCGAATGCAACCTCAGCTCCGACGAAGAAATGCTCTCTGTATGTATATGTGTATCCCTCTGTGTCTCTGTATATATGCAAGGGAATAGCACCTTGCTATTTATAGGAATTTGTGATGAGTGGGGTGTACAGCCACGTGGCTAATTTAAGGCCACATCCTCGTAACTGCGCCTTGAGAAGTGGGCAGTTGGGGATTGGTTAAGATTAATCTTAATTTGTTTGTTACAATAAATCTAAACTGTTATGATCTGTTGGTTGTAATAAATCCGAATTGTTAAGACTTGGTCAACTCCTGTCACGTGTCTCAACTGATACTCTTATGGTGAGCCGCATAATGATGCGTCCTGGCTGAGCCGCATGAGGGACCGTCCCACAATCGAGCCGCATGAAAAGTGTCTCATGGCCGGGCCGCATAAGGGTGGCCTCATGACTGAGCCGTATGAGAGTGGTCTCCATGACTGAGCCGCATGAGAGTGATCCCTTGACTGAGCCGCATGAGAGTGGTCTCCATGTCCGGGCCGCATGAAGGTCGCACAGGCGATCCGCATAAAGAACTTCTTTTGGAATTTGTGAACTGTGTCAGATATTATGAAGATTTTCTCGTCTTTTTAGGAGCATGTCATGTCTCGTCTTTATGTCAGAGCCATCATCTCTGTCAGAGCTGTCGGCTTTATGTCAAATTAATTATGGCCAGCTGTTCAGTCTGTCTTCAAACCGCATAAGGCCACATGAACCTTTTTGAGCCGCGTGAAGGTTTCTGAACCGCATGAAGCTTCTGGACCGTATGAAGTTTTTGAACCGCATGAAGCTTCTGAACCGGATGAAGCTTCTGGGCCGCATGAAGTTTCTGGGCCGCATAGAAATTCCTATACTTTTCCATGCTTCTACAACACACACACGTGCGCACACACAAACGAATATACGGAAGTTGTCCCAATATGGATACTGTATTACGAGATGTAACTCTGACACAATCCTAATTAATAACATATACAATTGAGTTCTTTTTTTCATCGGTCACACACACTGCAGTCCATCAAGGTTATCTTGAACGGAAATCATGTCATATACAAGTATAGTATGCAACACCCTCAGGTGTGCTCATATAGGCATCACTCGATGGTGAGCTAATAACAAATCAAGACTAGATGCATCACTCAATGGTGAGCTGGAAATGTGCCCCTCATGAAGAGAGCTACAACATTCACAAGCAAATATGTTACGCCCCAGTACCGAAATACGGAGACGGACATGGCTAGCTATCCCGTATAAGGTACAAAGACGTTATAACGCCCCAGTCCCAAAAATAGAAGGACTAGCACGTAATCATGCCAGCTGTATACATACGAAGTATATGGACCGTCGTATGTATACATAAGCTGTAAAATGCAGTAACCAAGGCACTAAATCTCATCCACAAAGATAAATAATGATATAAAAACAACTTTGAATTTGTTATGTATACAATCGTTGGGCGGAGACAAATCCACTACCAACTAATTTAAATAAGAAAAAATTATACAAAGAAAAATGATTTGGTCGAGCGAAACGAAGATGATCTAAGTACAATCATCCTCGAAGAAATAGTGACGATCATGGCCACGGCTAGAACACCTGCGAAAGACAAGAGCACACACTTGCGAGATAACCAGGTCCTCAGAGGGACGTAACAAGATACAATAAACATGCCATATAAATACTGAATATAAAATATGCCACAAACAAAAGTAAGTGACAAGACAACGATAAGGTAAACTAACCGTACTAAAGTGATCATGCAGTTGAGAAACAATCCTTCGACGCATGAGCCCTGGCTGTAAATAGGATTGGCATAGTCCCCATATGGGGCACTAAGGGCCTACGTCCGTAACGTCCGAAGATCGTCAGAGGGCATCATGTGCAAGGGGCTACGTCCATAACGCTCTGGAAAACGTCAGAGGGCATCTGGAGCCTGCATCTCCGGCGGAGCACACAGGTAAGCAGGGAAGTGCAAAAGAAGCCCATACGTCAGGTGTTGTTCTCCCCACCCAATGTACCTGTCAAGTCGCATCCACGACCATGTACCTCTACTAACTGCTAAGTCTCCTAATACGCCTCTATTAGCAGTTAGCCCTAATGCATGCGCATGGGGGATCAGCCCACATGTAAGAACCTCTACATGCTACTCATCGCACACATCTTCGTGGTACAACTGCGTCAAGGTATATGCGATACACTACAAACGGTAGTCCTTTAACTCTAGGTTCATGTGCAACCAAAGGATAGTAACAAAGTAAACTAATAATCACTAAGCATGTAATAAATCAAGAACTGTAATAACTGGAAATAATGAACAGTGATATGTAATAAAATACAGACTGTATATAAACAGTATAATGGTAAGGTATCTTGCCTGGTGTGTCGCCTGGTGGTGCGATGTTCTGTCATGTCTCAATAGTCCAATAGCCACGATCGAGGCGTAGGGGTCCGAATCCGCAAAAAAAATAGGAAAGCACGATTTAGTCACGATTAATGGTGGTAATCGAGAAGAATTTGTGGATATAGATACATTCACTAATTTTAGAAAATATTTTTATCATACTATTACGTAATACTTGAAACATATTTTATTAGTAAAAAAAATTTAGAGAAATACGTGAAAATGTTTATCGTATAGAAATTTGAAAATTATGATTTACTAGTCAAAAATTTATATTAGATAAATAAACTAAATTAAATGTTTTGTAAAAATAATTTAAAATAATGATACTTGGTAGCTACAATACTAGTGGTAGTAAAAGTTTATATATATATATATATATATATATATATATATATATATATATATATATATATATATATACTTGTATTTCAAATTATAGTATGATTAATACTAATAATTGCAAAATTCTAATATACAATTACTAGTATAGTATAACCATAAAATCAAGTTAAAGATATTAATAATAATAATAATAATCATAATCATAGTAATAATCCCTAATCAAAAATATACAACCACTTTTCCTAATAAATAATAATAATAATAAAACGATTACTTATTCAGCTCATTTCCCCCCAAATTCATTACAGAGAGAGAGAGATGAAGTTGGAGAGTTCGGGAGAGTGAGGAGAGGGTTTCAACTGTGGCGGCACCAGCGCCGGTGGCCGGCGGAAAGGGCGCACGGAGGCGCGGGGTTTGATGACGGTGGCCCACGAAAAGTCGGAGGCGGCTCGGGGAGACGGACGCGTAGCGGCGGGAGCGGCCGAGCGGCGCTCGGTGTTGGCGGGTCTTCGGTGTCGGAGGAAGGCGGTGGCGGTCGCGGCTGAGCCTGGGTACGGGCGGAGCACGGGGACGGGATTCACCTGGCGTTCTCCGGTGCGGGGTGGATTTCACACGTTCGCGGTGGTGCCCGCTCGTCGACGGAGAATAGGGCCGATGGCTGGATGCCGGCACTGGTGTGGCGGCGACCAAGGCGCAGTGGGGTGGTCGCGCACTGGACGCTGCCGGATCTGGAGGTTGTGGCGTCGGAGGCTTTCGGTCCGGCCGTACGGCACGGAAGGGTTCTTCGCCGGCGGAGAAGACTGGCGGATCCGAGCCGAAATCGGCGACGAGGTGAGTTAGTTGGGTTTTGATTTCTTTGATTTGGGTTTTTCTTAGTGGTGGTGCCGGTGGTGGTTGATGGCGGTGGTGGTGATGGTGACAGAGAAGAGGAGTCTGGGTGTTGGTGGAGGCCGTGGTGTGTCGGGTCGGCTACGGTGGTGGTGTCGACGGGGATTCGATATAGGTGGTGGTGGTGGCTGTGAAATTTTGTGGTGGCGATGATGGTTGGTCCGACAGCGTTGGGTTTTTCGGTCGGCTGCGGAGGTGCTAATGGTGTGTCGGGGAGCAGTTTCCAGAAGGTGGTGGTGATGACGATGAGGTAGGGGACGCCAGGGAGGCATAATGGCCAGGTTGTTGGTGGCGCCGCAGTCGAGGGATGCGGGTATGGCGGAGAAGACGGGGTCGAGTCGAGCGATGGTAGGGAGACGGGATGACGACGGTGAAGGTTGCTTTGGTTGAGAACGTTAGTGGTGAAGGTGGAGACGATGTAGCGGAGATGTGTCGGGAATTGTCGGACATGGTGTCAGGAACAACTGTAGATGTAAATATGGAATAAGAGTGGGACACGTACATGGACACGGACACGTACACGTACACGGACACGATGCACAAGTAGTTTGTGGATGGAAAAAAAAATTGTGGAGGAGTTGGATGGTGAAATTATGGAGAAAAAGAGAATAATGGGGCTCTCCTTATATAGGAGGTGAGGACCCCGGGTTGGATATGGAGTAGGATTATTTAAATCATCATAATTTAATTCAAATCAATTTAAACTCGTTCATTCCCATCCAAATTTAATCTAGATAAAACCATCTTAAATTTAAAAGCTATTCAAATAAGGTCAATAAAATCTTTTCCCATTGAATCATCATAATTTACTAAATATTAAATTAAATAATATTTTAAATTATCTTTCTCGACATAATAAATATTGGAAATAATTAAATTTCGAAAATTACTTCAAATATTTGAAATACATTTTTATACTAAATAAAACTACTACAATTTGTTTTCGAAAAAAAAACAACGTGGACATGAAATAGATTTCATGTCACTCGCACACAAATAGTATATTTTATATAAACCAAAATTTTTCTAAACTACTACTTATTTTTAAACAACAAAATAAATTACCCTTTTATATTATATAAAAATAAGGTTTTGGCAACAACGGCAAACAGATATATTTATTTTGGAAACTATACTTTCCATAAAATGAAATCTATAAATAAAATATTTTTCTGAAAATATGTACCTCGCACATATTCGCACTCGACGAGAAAATACGAATCGCAAACTCGCGCGCGACGACAATTGTAAAATTGTATGCGACGTATAAATACGAAGTACAAGTAAATGCCAATTTATTTTTTAAAAAAAAATCTTAGTAGAATTTTAGGGGGTTTACAGACGTCATACGACAATCATGGTTATCACTAGACTTGAGGGTGCACGCTACAATCAAGTCACCTAGGGTCACACAGAACAACTATGTCTCATTCCTTCAATCAAGAATCAACAATTATCGAACATATAAGATAAATCAGTAAGGCATCCTCGACGCTTCATCAAAATGATCATAAGAACTAGTACCAGCAAGCACAAAGATTCAATAGTACATAACCATAGTCAACTGCAGTCTGATTAATAATAATTATGTAAAGAAAGCTGGATCCTCAAGCGCTGCTACGAGATCTGGCCAAAAAAAACCAGCAGGTTCAACCCCGAATAGCAAGTACCACAAGGGAGCACATATGAAAGAGATAAATCCAGAGTAACAAGTAAGACCTGGCCAAGGATTATAGGCTTATACCATATAATCGAGGTCATACGACACCCTTACAACCAAATAAGGAAAAAGGGTACCGAACCGCTATGGGATAAGATACATCATATTATCATGGTCAAGTTAAGGGCTTCTATATCGCAACTTTGGTCCATAGCCTGTCATAGCGCAATAGCCCAACCCAACAACCAAACAAGGACATGGGTTGGACCACGTACCATGACAGTCCATGTTCCTCGGCTACTAACAGAAGGAACAGATCATAAGTAAGTCAATTTACAGGCGACCAATCATCCATACGGCTTTCTAAAATTTGTTTGGGTATCCCAATAATGCTTATCCATAGGAATCCTCAGAACGTATCAGTTCCAGCAGGGTTAGACGGTCCAATAATAATGCTTAGCATGTAGAATACATACCAGTCCCTTACAAGGCTACCATGTGGAACATATTGCACATTGCACATAGTTTTCGAAAATCGCCATCCCCTAATGGAAGACGTTAAACTATATCCGTGGTGACCAGCCTGCACGCCATGACTGATGTCTAGGAGGCGGCCAGTATAACATGACCTCAGGATTTTGTTTCCATCCAATGCTTTTATCAGTTTAAGTTACTTAGTTTAACCCTAAGTTTGTCTTGAAATCACATATCGTGGTCACATGGTCATCCTCCTAAATGTCGTACCTTGGTATGGGTATCCTATGTATGAATCCACATCGGCTCGGAGAGTCCCAAATTTGGATCCACCCTTAGTATAATACACCAATCAAGCAATCATTGTACCACGCTAATATTACTGAATGGTTACCAAGACTGTGCTGGGAATATAAATGTACCGACATTTATCATGTAGGATCTCTTAGCACGTAGATTAGCACCACAGTGCACACATAGGGTTGTACCTCAATACACACATAGAATATACTAGGACTTATACAAGTAATCATATCAGGAATATGGTCAAGCCAAGTAGGCACATAGAAATCCCTTGGCAGTTAGGTTACATAGGCGCATAGAATACATAGGCGGATAAAAATACATAGGAGCATAAAAATACATAGGCGCATGAGACACATAGGCTAAGCTACTCACCATAGGCTAAGGTCAGGATAAGTAATCTAATAATTTAAAATATAAACCAACAAAAGTAGACGTATAGGTCTGACAAGCGCATAAGGTGGTCGGGTTCGGACAGAAAGCAAGCGCGTGACATGGCCAGACGTCCACCAATTAGCAGACGCATTGCAGTCATAGGTGCATGACGCATAGCAATCGTAGACGCATAGAGACCATATATGCATAGAAATCATATATGCATAGCGACCATAGACGCATAGCGATCATAGATACATGACGCATAGCAATCGAGCATGCGCTTTCTACACATGCTGATAGGGTTCATGCGGCCAGTTTTTATGGCCACTAGGCATTTCAGCCGCATGGCCTACTACACACATGGAGGGTCGTCATCCCCAAACAACAAGTCTGCCATAAAAGTTCTAAAAACTTCCAATGGCCATAAATTGTGTTCTAGAACTCAAAATTTGACGAAATAAAAGGCAAAACTACATAATTTCTACCGTATGAAACAACTAGTTTTCAAAAAATAAGCAGTTTTAATAGATCTTTTCCATGGAATACCCATAAAACCTAACTTTCAAACATAGATCTACACTAAACTAGCCATCAAATCCAAAACTAATCATGTAGAGAAAGTTTAGATACATAATATAGACCCATAAAATGTAAAAAAAATTCAAAAAAAAATAAAATGACAAGTGGTCTCTCCATTAGTGTAAGATGTACTTGCCTATGGGTTGGTTGGAACGAGTAAATGAGAGAGTGAATAAGGAGAGAGAGAATGAATGAGATTATTTGTATGGAGGTGGGGGTTGTTTCACTAAACCCTAACCATACTAATCTATTGTACATGTCATGCTACATTATATTATTATAAAATAATCTGGATCACAACATGGTCAAATTATTTCATCATCGAGGCTGTGAACCATACCTACAACCAGACAAGGACAAGGGTGGCACACAACTCCGCGACGAGATATTGTTCCATGCTATGATCAGGTATAAATACAGTATACATGTGCTCATGTTACAGATACCATATACTATGTATAGAAGTGGTGCAAAAAAATACGTATATCAAAAATGGGGAGTGATAAAATGTGGTGCCGGAATAATAGGATTACATGCAACATAGAAACCTTCGCCTCCAATGGTTATAGGTAATAATTCTATTTATTAAATCTTGAACATTTTTTTACTTCAAATTTCAGACCGTGGTATCCGGGAATTCACCTTATGCATAATAATCTCTTCGGGGATATGCAAGAATGGACAACCATTTAACATTTTCAAGCATGCCAAGGAACAAGCTAGCAAACTAAGTTGATATGATCATTATGTTCTGGAGTGTACTATGATGAGCCACAACAAAAATCAATACAAGATCAATACACTAGATGTCAAGCAATGTTGTGCAATGTACAATACAATATATAACATGATGGTCAACACCAAACATGTTATCGATGCCACGCTATCAGTGGCCAAGTCAAGAACAATACATTTCCATAATCATGAAAATTCCATGAAGTAGCGATGTAGCGCATAGGACACCTACGTATTCGGATAATACATGAAAATACATGAAGTAACATAGTACTTCAACATGTGACATGCAAATTAATGTGTAGTGGGGATACCCTCAAATGCTAGGCATGGTGCCGCCACAAGCACTCCATGCAATCAACAACCGTAGAAATTCATGCTTAAACCATAAGCATTCAAGTGCAAAGCAAGATCGAGTCGAAGAAACCCGAAGAAAAAAATTAAAAATAGCAAATCTGGGTGTACTGGCAGTATACATGCAGTACTTCGAGAAAACACAACAAGTAATAGTTTTGGAGGGAAACGATACTGGGCGATATACCACGGTATACTGACGGTATGTCGTTTCCAGTAAAACTTTATAATTTCAGTCAGGAATTGATATTCAGGGCAAAAATCAAGTCCTAAATTCCATCAAGATCAAATATAGCAAGAAGCACTACTAGGGGTAGGTCTCATATAGCAATATAGACTAGATTTTATGGTGGAAACTCAAGTCTCTCTTCCGATACCAGACTTTTTGTATACTATCCAGACCATTACTAGGGAATCATTTCATATCTCATAACAAAGACCAAAACCAAGCAAGTAGACAAGAACCATGATGAAAATCATATTCTATAAATATATTTTGGGTAAAACTAAAAATGTAAATAATAGGAAAAGAAATGACAAGAAAAACCAATATTGCTCAAGTGTTTTGCAAGATGTACTTGCCTAGGTTAAGCTCTCAGTCTATACTTCTACTCCACTACAAGAGAGAACCAAAAATCACACTCTTAGGCCTCAAGACTAAGCTCCAAATCCAAGCTCAAGCTCAAGAGAAATGAAGATGAAATAGAGAGACAAGAAGTGAGGAAAGATAAAATAAAATGGTATATAATGAAGAGGGAATTAATCGCAGTTGTTGGATCTGCCATATCAGCAGTCCATGACTCAAATAGATTAATATTATCTATCCATAAAGAAAAACAAGAATCCAATAGACGATGAGTGCACTAGTTCCTATTCACTGGGCAAGCTGCCCTTAGGCGGTATATCTATAGTATACTATGATATACTGGCGGTTATACTAAGGTATACCGATATTATACTGGTGAGATGGTCAAAATCCTACTTCAGAAAAAATCCAGGGTTCTTCAATCTATGCACGGGTTCGAGCGTGAGAGTATAGCAATGCCAATAGTATCCTACAGCTCTTTGGCAGCCTGGAGATACACATGGTTGTCGCAAACTCAAAAAATCAATATGCTGCATAAGTCATTAAGTGTTTTCTCAAAAATAGAAAAATAGGAAATTATTCCAACAATACAATCATGGTCTGATACAGGAATTATGAAAACTAAAAAATATAATATACAACAAATACTTGCGTATCCATATACGAATATCGATATGTGAGATGAGTCTCACAAAAATTAAACTAAAGGAACATGAAAATAAATCATATCTAAAGAGATTCTTTTTCAAGACTTGATGCAAGCCACGACGAAAGTATAGTTCGAATGTGTCAAAAAATAAAGTTGGCATGTAAAAAAAAGGCAAAAATAATCAATTAATGGGGGCCAACAAGGGCTCAATTGTCAACTGTGATTGTCATAATTTTTTGCTCAAACAAAATATGGAAGGTAACAGCATTCACAATGGGAGTGGTTTGAAGTGTTATATTTTTGCTTTATTCAAAATTTGTAGCACATGGGAGCTGTAGTGGGCTCTTGTCCAAACTTAAAAAATGCTAGCAAGCCAAGAATCTCTTCAAATTTGGAGTGTCTGAGCTCTTGGACAGTAATCCAACTGGACCCACCAACAGGGAAGAGGGAAGGAAAGATAAAGAAAAAAAGAGAGGAAGGCAAACGATAAGGTTAATTTGGAGTATAAATTTGGTGTGTCATTTAGAGTGTTCTACTTGTGTGCCAATATGAAGGGGACACTTAAAAAATAGTAATTTACATGATTTATTTTTAGAAAATTGGTAATATATGGAGTGTCCCCAATGTGGATGCTCTAAGGGGTTGTTTGGTTCAAATTTTCGAGGGTTGAGATGAGTTTTGGATTTCTTACCCGTGTTTTCCAAGTGTGGCATTAGAAATTTAGAGAAAATATGTGGGGCTTTAAACTTCCATATATGTAAGAAAGTAAAACCTAAGCCCCCTAAATTTTTTTGCTTTCGTGAGAATATTGGTTGGATGCATTAATTACATTTTTTACGGTAATGCCTTCAATGACACCAAATGAATTTAGATAATAATACCATAATATAATTAATATAATAATATTTATAAAAAACTAAAAAAAATTAAGATTATTATCCATGTCTAAACCAAACATGAGAATGAAAAAAAAAAATTTGGGGGGGGGGGGGGGGGGGGGGGGGGGGGCTATATATTTACAAGCTAACCAAACATGGGTATATGAATGTTGAATTCCTTATTCCTAGGAAAGGAATGAGAAGTTAATTCCTAGGAATACTAAACCTTCATCAAAACGGTAATGGAATGTAAATAAAGGAACTTCATCAATGCCACCGTTTTAATAGGTGAATTAATTTTCACTATAAAGGAAAGCTATATTCAACTTTTTTTTGTCCCATGTAGGAGACATTGAAGTCTATTACTAAATTTAATATAATTTTATATATTGTATCTAAGAAAAAGATATTGATTATATAGCTGCATATGAAAATAAAGGTGGGGAAAAAATAAGTTAGAAAAGATCCATCAATCGGAGGGGGCGTACAAACTTTCCCTTTTAGCCAACTTTTTGAAAGCAATAGGGTATGCAAGTAAAAAAAGACAAATCATGAAGGCACATCAAAAGTTACTCATGGCTAGGCCGAAATTGGGATTAATCCAGTTTAGAAGAAAAAAAAATTACTCAGTGCAACCATTTTCTTACTATGGGTTGCCCATCCCGTAACCCCAAACCAATCATTCTAAGTTATCCCTCTCTCTCTCTCTCTCTCTCTCTCTCTCTCTCTCTCTCTCTCTCCAAAATCCTTTCTTTCCTTCTCCACCTCCTCCAATTATAAGCATCAATCAATCCGTAAGATGGCACCCAAAGCTTCCTTCACTGCAAAATCTTAAACTTCTTCCTTTTCACCTTCCTCTATCTTCTCCATCAATCGCTAATTTTATGTTTATTATTTTTATTTCATTTTCATAATTCTTCTTTCCAATACTTGTTAATGCCCAAATATTATAGTGTAGTAATATAAAATAGGTCTAGAATAAACTTTGGACGAATTTTTAAGTTTCGAACCCATTTTAGGATTTTGAAGGAAATTTGTCACAGTCCCAACTAGAAAGACTCAGGACTGTAGAACTTTTCTATACTCCTGTATGTTGTTAAAACTTATTTATGACTGTCAAAATTTGACAGTCCTTCCAATTGGTAGGAATGTCAAATTTTTTGACAATCTTAAATATAACATGTTCTTTAGAACATATTTTTAGGATTTTCAAAAAAATTTACAGTCCTACGAATTGGAAGGATTGTCAAATTTTGAATAGTCCTTTAAAATCGATTGATGCTTTGAACAATTGAATTTGGATGCAAGACTACTATATCTCGTGTTTGGATAACAAAGTAAAACCCATGACAGAACCCCCCCCCCCCCCCCCCCCCCCCCCCCCCCCCATTTTCTATACAAAAAGGTACGTAGTCATGAAAACTCATATAAACTAATGATTTGTCAATATTTTATCTTTTACGTAATTTCGAATTCAAGAAGCCACTATTAACCCTTTGCTTTAATTAGTTAATAACACTTTATTATTTCCATGCCATAATATTTCCTAGCTAGTGAGGAGATTTTTAATTGAGAACCTAAACACATTTTTTAGGACTGACAAATTTTTTGATAGACATTTCAATTAGTACGACTATCAAAATATTTTACAGTCCTAAAGAAAATATATTTTTCAGAAAATATGTTTTTCAGTGAAAAATATATTTTCTTTAGGACTGTCAAAAAAATTTGGCAGTCATTCCAATTGGTAAGACTATTAAATTTTTTGACAGTCCTACCAATTGGAAGGACTGTCAAATATTTTGACAGTCATAAATAAAATATGTTGTTCATTGAACATCAAGTTTTATTTAGTCCTGTCATATTATTTTGACAGTCTTGACTACGGAAAGAAGTACCAAATTTTTTGAGAGTCCTGACTATAGACAGGACTATCAAAAAAATTTAAGACTCCTGACTATAGAAAGGATTGTAAAAAAAATTGAGACTCTTGACTATAGACAGGACTGTCAAAATTTTGATAGCCCATCATCGTACCCGTCACGATGTGGGCTAATTCTCAAACTTTGAAACCATAAAATGGGTTCAAAACTTTAGAATTTTGTCCAAAATAAATCATAAGTCAAATTTTAGTTATTAGAAGATGAATTTTAAGCATGAACATGGATTGGGAACATTCTAACTTCTATAGAATAATGGGTTTAAGGTTTTGGTATTTCAGAGAGAAAAGGGGAAGAAGAAGATAAGGCAAAAAAATGATTTATGTAGTATCATGGACAAACCAATTTAATTTTTTCTAGTGACAAACTTGTAAGTAAACAAACTTTGGGCAACCCACAGTAAGTTTTATAGTGCCTTTATAATTTGCTAAAAATAACGAAACTACATCGAAAGATCATCGGTTAAGTTGGGTTGTGTTCTTTTATTCTCATGGTTGAGCCGGTTCAATTTCTTTTTTTTCATTTTCTTTTTATTTTCAATTTTGTTCGGGTAGAGAAATTAAAAAAACCCGTTTGGAACATAACATGACCGAGTGTACTAAAATGACTTTATGGATTTAAAAATGGATGATTAACGATCTATTCTAAAATGGATTGATTGTGGATTAGGACATGAGCTAATAATTTAAAGCATGCCATGATAATTTAGAATATGTTTGCTATTTAAGTATTAGAAAAGATATGGAAATTCTTTTGATAGACTTTAACATGATTTATTAATATGCAGAACTGAATACATAAATTAATTCGAAATTGACCGATTGAGGTCATACAATTCTATAGGTTCTTACCATAACAACCGATTCTTAAATTCAAAAAATCAAAAAAAAAATATTGACCTAAAACCCGAGCCAATCTGAACTACACAACATGGCGCCAAACAAACTTTAGGAAAACGAAAGTCTAAAACAATAAAATTAGATGACTGGGGTACCTTACTTAAGTTGTGCAAGTGTTAGGGGCATCACATAATTTGTCAGGAGACATCATTATTTCAAACACCATCTCCTATTCTCTCTTCCTCTTTCTCCTACACATTTTTTTTCCTCTTCCTCTTACAATCACTTGCTCTTACAACTCGAATCGAAGATGACAAGATAAATCTTCCTCTTCTTCTTTTTTGCCTCTTCATTTCTAACTATGTCTTTTAGGTCTTTGAATACAACATTTTTTAGTTTTTATAGATTTTAATTAATGTATGTTTGGATTTGTATCTTTCAAACATCACTATTAATGTTTTTGAACCTAATTCTAAAAGTTTTAGAAGTCCATGAACTCATCACAATCGGATTTGGAATAACAAATAAGTATTGTTAGAATCCTGTTAGTCCTAAGACAGTCCTATGAATCATGACAGTTCTAACAGTCCTGACTATTGTTATGATTGTCAAAATTCTAACAGTCATTATTTTTCTAGTTACGATTTTTTGAAGTCCTGGCAATTGTTAGGATTCTGACAATCCAGGCTGTTGTTAGGATTGCCAGAATCATGACAATCATTATTCTACCAATTACTATTTTTGATATTTATGGACTAAATTGAATGAAATAAACTAGGGTTACCTACTTTAGGTTCTCCAAGAGTTTTGATAATGTGAGGTAGTGTATTTGAGCTGATGACTTAGTCGAAATGGATCTCCATTATCATATCTTCTACATTGTTGGGAAAGATTTGTTTTCGAGAAGGACAAAACCTTGAGAAGCTTGGTTAGTGTAACGTCCTAGTCCCAAATGCGTAGGACCAGGTATACGAATACATGCCAGCAATTTGTCACCAATAGGCCAAACTATCTATCAAGCCCAATAGTGAATGCTTAAGTAGTAAATTATGATTTCATCCCATAACAACAACAAATGCCACAAATCCAGAACTAATCTCATCCATGTAGAATAATCAAGTAAGACATAATAAGTAAGAGAGTTCGAATATCATGAAAGATTCGTCCAACAAATAAAGAACTAAGAGAATGTCTCAGGTACATCCCAGCAACATGCAAAAGAAATAACAAGTCTCATCATAATGTCTGCTAAGAGATAATTGTTGGAGTGGGTGGGGTTCCCAACCTATGTGGAGAAGGCCCCGGAGTGCGACGAGCGCCGTTCGTGTGTCGAAGAAGCTTGGGAGTAGTTGCTGTTGCTGCTGCTGCCCCAAAGGGGGGTTCTGGACCAAGTCTGCCGAGTTCGGGCCGAACTCGGTCTGGCCGTTCCAGGATTTGGCCATCCAGTGCTGGTTGCCCGACACAGAGTTCTGGCCGAACTCTGTGTCGTCGGGGGCTGAAGCGGGATTCTGGATGAGTTTTCATCATTGGATCTAATCCAACGGTCCAGGTTGGTTGCGGGATTAGGGAGATAAATTGAGTTTTCTCAACCCTAACTCATTATCGCAAGTAACACAAGTTTCAGAGAGAAGGAGGCAAGAGTGCCATTGCAACTTCGGAGAAGAAGACGGAGGATTGAAGGTCGCTATTCGAAGGAGATCGTGTTCGGGTAATCTCTACTCGTCGTTCTCGCTCTTCGTAGCCTTGTAATCATTGTTCTTAGCTCTGAGTGTTGTGGGGATCCGATTTGGATCGGGAGGAGTTTGTAGAGGGTGTAATTCTTCTATTCCATTAGTGGAGGCTTCTCAGAGTTGGACTCCGATCGTCCCGTGGTTTTTTCCCGCAAGGGTTTTCCACGTCAAAAATTTTCTGTGTCTGCATGGATTATTTTGTGTGTTTGTTTTGGGTTCGTGCATTGTATTGCTCGGTCCTCTCGCAGGTACTCTCCGGTTTGGGGAAAGGTTTCCGCGCTTCTTTTCCAACAGAGTGGTATCAGAGCTTTGGGTTCAAAGGGTGTCAGGAGTTGACAAAGAAACCAGAGAGGAGAGATGGACGCGAAGCCGGTGCGCATGGTGAATCTTAATGGCACAAACTATCATTATTGGCGGAGCAAGATGAAGGATTTGCTATTTGTCAAGAAGCTGCATCTACCCGTGTTTGCATCCGAGGGGCCCAGTGATAAATCCGAGGAGGACTGGACGTTCGAGCACATACAGGTGTGTGGGTACATACGGCAGTTTGTTGATGAGAACGTGTACAACCACGTTGCCAATATTGAGCACGCGAAGACGTTGTGGGATAAGCTGGAATCCTTGTATGCGAAGAAGACCGGGGTAAACAAGTTGTTCCTGATCCGAACGATGATGGGTCTGCGATACAAGGATGGGGCGTCTATTTCGGATCACTTGAGTGAGTTCCAGGGCGTGGTTGACCAGCTATCTTCTATGGGAGTCAAGTTTGACGACGAAGTTCAGGGACTATGGCTGCTGTGTACCTTGCCAGACTCGTGGGAGACCGTACGAGTATCTATGATCGCTTCTGCTCCAGAGGGCGTGGTCAGTCTGGAGTTTGCCAAGAGCGGGGTGTTGAATGAAAAGATGCGGAGACGTTCTCAGGGCACTTCATCCACATCCCACCACTCAGAGGCACTTGTTTCAGAGAGCCGCGGAAGGGGCAAAAGCAGGGGTCCAGGTGGTGGCAGAGACAAGAGCAGGGGGAAGTCCAAGGGTCGTTACGAGGACTCAGAGTGTTACCATTGTGGTAAGAAGGGCCATATCAAGCGGAATTGTTTCGCTTGGAAGAGGGAGAAGAAGGGCGACAAGGGGAAGCAAGAAGAGAACACTACAGCGGCGGCCTCGACGCATGGAGGCGATGTGATCGTCGTAGGTGATGAGGTCATTACTAACCTCGCCTGCGATGACAATTCTTGGCTGGTGGACTCAGGGGCTTCAGCACATGTATCTCACAACAGGGCACTGTTTGCCACTTACACGACAGGTGATTGTGGCATGTTGAAGATGGGCAACGGAGATGTGTCGAAGGCGGTTGCCGTTGGAGATGTGCATTTGAGAACGAAGACGGGTGCGGTTCTTGTTCTCAAGGATGTTCGTCATGTCCCTGATATCCGTTTCAACCTGGTGTCGATTGGAAGGTTGGATGACGAGGGATTCTTCAGTCTCTTCGGGAATAGTCAGTGGAAGCTTTCCAGGGGTTCGTTGGTGATTGCCAGAGGAAGCAAGAAGTCCGGTCTCTACTATATGGAGGGGAGCGCACAGGGGGCACAGGAGGTAAACGCAGTTAGTGATGCGTCTACCGAGTTGTGGCACAGGCGGCTCGACCATATCAGCGAGAAGGGGATGAGCTACTTGGTGAACATGAAGGTGATTCCGGGGCTCAAGTCTACAAAGTTGGAGAAATGCACGCACTGTTTAGCTGGGAAGCAAAATAGGGTGTCTTTCCAAAGTCACCCAAGTTCAAGGAAGCCGGCGTTGCTCGAGTTGATTCACTCGGATGTCTGCGGTCCTATGAAGGTAAAATCTCTTGGTGGTGCTTTTTACTTTGTGACTTTTATTGATGACTGTTCCAGGAAGGTTTGGGTCTATGCCTTAAAGGCCAAGGATCAGGTGCTGCCTACTTTCAAGGAGTTTCAGGCCTCCGTTGAAAGGAAGACGGGCAAGAAGTTGTTGTGTGTTCGATCCGACAATGGTGGGGAATACATTGGTCCCTTTGATGCGTATTGCAGAGAGCAAGGGATACGACACCAGAAGACTCCGCCAAAGACACCTCAGCTCAATGGTGTAGCGGAGCGCATGAACAGGACACTGATGGAGAGGGTGCGGTGTTTGCTGTCAGAAGCAAACTTGCCGGGCAGTTATTGGGGTGAGGCTCTTCTCACAGCTGCTTATATTATTAATTTGTCTCCTAGTGCTCCTTTGCTGGGTGATGTGCCTGACAAAGTATGGTACGGCAAAGAGCCGTCATACAGTCACCTGCGGGCGTTTGGTTGTAAGGCCTTCGTGCATGTACCGAAGGACGTGAGGACCAAACTTGAGCCGAAGACGAGGCGATGCGTCTTTGTCGGCTACGGTCGGGATGAGTTTGGCTATAGACTCTACGACCCAGTGGAAGGAAAGCTCTACAGAAGCAGGGACGTGGTGTTCGTCGAGGATCAGACCATGACCAACACTCAGGATTCTGAGACGCCTTCTGAGGCTGAGGAATTGCCTGAGTTAGAGTCATTTCGCTTCGAGCAGTTTCCAGAGGACATCGCAGAGGATCCAGTTATGGGGGTGCCGGTACATGGAGTTGCTCCCAACCTTGATCATCAGCCTGCTGATGGTGGTCAGGGTGTCCCTCAGGAGGATGAGCATGCCGGGGAGGCAGTTCCTGAAGGGAAGAAGGCTGTCGGTATACAGCCAGCACCAGTGGCTCCACTGAGAAGGAGCAACAGGGATCGTCGACTATCTACGAGATACTCGCCGGATGAGTATGTGCTATTGACTGACGGGGGAGAGCCCGAAAGTTTTGCAGAGGCTATGGAAGACGAACACAGGCAGGAGTGGATGGTGGCTATGCAGGAGGAGATGAGTTCCTTGCACACCAATTTCACTTATGATCTGGTGCGGTTGCCAAAGGGCAAGAAGGCTTTGAAGAATCGATGGGTGTTCAGAGTGAAGCAGACGGATGATGCTACTCGCCCTCGATACAAAGCGAGGCTGGTAGTCAAGGGCTACGGTCAGCGGAAAGGCATGGATTATGATGAGATCTTTTCGCCTGTCGTCAAGCATTCGTCTATTCGGGTGGTGCTAGCATTAGCAGCCAG
Source organism: Iris pallida (assembly GCA_029216955.1). Taxonomy (NCBI): domain Eukaryota; kingdom Viridiplantae; phylum Streptophyta; class Magnoliopsida; order Asparagales; family Iridaceae; genus Iris; species Iris pallida. Next base: position 14,334,496 of record JANAVB010013597.1, read on the forward strand.
TTTCGACTTGGAGGTCGAGCAGATGGACGTGAAGACGGCATTCCTCCACGGTGATCTTGAGGAGGAGTTATACATGGAGCAGTCGGAGGGATTCTGTGAGAAGGGCAAGTCACATTTGGTCTGCCGGTTGAGGAAGAGCTTGTATGGTCTGAAGCAGGCTCCGAGGCAGTGGTACAGAAAGTTTGAGTCGTTTATGGGGGAGCATGGTTATGCACGGACGACGTCGGACCATTGTACATTTGTGAGGTATTTTGCCGAGGATGATTTCATCATTTTATTGCTCTATGTAGATGATATGCTATTAGTGGGTCGGAATGCCACTAGGATAGCGGAGTTGAAGCGCCAACTGGGCGCGGCCTTCTCCATGAAGGATTTGGGCGCAGCGAAGACTATTCTTGGGATGGAGATCAGCCGAGAGAGAGAGTCCAAGCTGCTACACTTGTCCCAAAAGAAGTACATTCACCGGGTACTTCAGTGTTTCGGGATGGACGGGTCGAAGAAAGTGAGTTCCCCCCTCGCGGCTCACTTTAAGCTCACTGAGGAACAGTGTCCATCTACCGAGGACGAAAAGGAAGATATTGAGCGGGTTCCAAATGCCTCAGCTGTGGGAAGCCTTATGTATGCTATGGTGTGTACGAGGCCAGATATTGCTCATGCAGTTGGTACGGTTAGCAGGTATCTTTCAAATCCTGGAAGGGTACATTGGAGTACGGTCAAGTGGATTCTACGATACCTTCAGGGCACTGCCGGTTGGAGACTTTCCTTTGGTGGTGACGAGCCGAAGCTGGTTGGGTATACCGACGCTGATATGGCTGGAGATGTAGACACGAGGCGATCGACTTCAGGCTACGTGATGATGTTTGCGGGAGGAGCGGTGTCGTGGCAGTCGCGGTTGCAGAAGTGTGTTGCCTTGTCGACGACGGAGGCGGAATACATTGCGGCGACGGAGGCTTGCAAGGAGCTGCTATGGATGAAGAAGCTGTTTCAGGAAATAGGACTGAAGCAAGAGCAGTATACTTTGCTTTGCGACAGTCAGAGTGCTATCCATCTTGTGAAGAATCAGACGTTTCATAGCCGGTCCAAGCACATCGAGACTCGGTATCATTGGATACGGGATGTGGTTGAGAAGAAGGACGCGGAGCTTGAGAAGGTACATACAGATGACAACGGAGCTGATATGTTCACGAAGATTCTACCAAGGGGGAAGTTTGAGTACTGCAGGCAGATCGTCGGGATGACGACATCCTCCCCATAGTTGTGAAGGGGGAGATTTGTTGGAGTGGGTGGGGTTCCCAACCTATGTGGAGAAGGCCCCGGAGTGCGACGAGCGTCGTTCGTGTGTCGAAGAAGCTCGGGAGTAGTTGCTGCTGCTGCTGCTGCCCCAAAGGGGGGTTCTGGACCAAGTCTGCCGAGTTTGGGCCGAACTCGGTCCCAGGCCGAGTTCTGGCCGAACTCGGTCTGGCCGTTCCAGGATTTGGCCATCCAGTGCTGGTTGCCCGACACAGAGTTCTGGCCGAACTCTGTGTCGTCGGGGGCTGAAGCGGGATTCTGGATGAGTTTTCATCATTGGATCTAATCCAACGGTCCAGGTTGGTTGCGGGATTAGGGAGATAAATTGAGTTTTCTCAACCCTAACTCATTATCGCAAGTAACACAAGTTTGAGAGAGAAGGAGGCAAGAGTGCCATTGCAACTTCGGAGAAGAAGACGGAGGATTGAAGGTCGCTATTCGAAGGAGATCGTGTTCGGGTAATCTCTACTCGTCGTTCTCGCTCTTCGTAGCCTTGTAATCATTGTTCTTAGCTCTGAGTGTTGTGGGGATCCGATTTGGATCGGGAGGAGTTTGTAGAGGGTGTAATTCTTCTATTCCATTAGTGGAGGCTTCTCAGGGTTGGACTCCGATCGTCCCGTGGTTTTTTCCCGCAAGGGTTTTCCACGTCAAAAATTCTTTGTGTCTGCGTGGATTGTTTTGTGTGTTTGTTTTGGGTTCGTGCGTTGTATTGCTCGGTCCTCTCGCAGGTACTCTCCGGTTTGGGGAAAGGTTTCCGCGCTTCTTTCCCAACAATAATCAAATGGATGAACTACATATTCAGGCAAAGTCCTCTGGCTCAATCTCGTCCTTCTGTGTAGGTACGTCTCTTGTAACAGCACCTGATCCATAGACCTCGGTATATGCCTCCCCGCTTACACCTAGTGGAGATGACCAGGTCCTCAGGGGACATAACAATGTACAAAATACAACATGCCAAGTGATAGTAATGGATATACTATGAACAGATAAAAAAGGTAACTACAAGAATCTATCTAAGTGAAATGCAAGTGAGAAACAGCTCTATACATCGGGCTAACTATGCCAAAGGCACCGTGTCGGAAGACCTCAAGTATATATAGTAAATACTGAAGCTCTGCTACAGAGACCACAGTAAATAGTATGGTAACAGTCATGTCCCATCTATAGAGACGATGACTAGCATGTATCTATAAAGTAGCCCGATGGATCAGTCTACGTTCTCCCCACCCCCATGTTCTATTCTATTAGGTCATATTAGGTAACACTAATAAGGTCAAGTAAATAATCTTGTAACCTATCATAGGGTCAAAACCATGAATATGTCATTCTAGGACTCTATCTTATGGTCGTATCAGTATCATAGGTCCATCGTGTCTCAAGAACACGATAATCAATGCAACGGTATGTCGAAGGTCAATACATAATATCTGCGTATGGATATTGACACCCGAATATGCTCGGACATAAAGTATCAACAAGATCCTACGTAAATAGTAACTATAAAGTAAGCTAAATATGAAGTAAGAAAAGTAATTAAAATAAAGTACAATAAGGACTAACAATGGCAAGGTAGACTTGCCTAGGTCCTGAGCAGTGGTATGGCTATGATTAGATAAAGTCCTAGCTAGGGAATGCATAAGTGCCTCCGGATGCTGTGAAAATATCACAAACTATTCCAGAATAAGAACAACTACAAATGGATATCCAGTCGTCCAAGTCTAGACAAAGGGCAAATTGATAATTTTAAGTTAATGCAGGGTCCAAGGTGCCCGCGTCGCGCCGAACAACGTGTTTGTGTCAAGTATCTCATAATTTTACAAACTTGGGATCCGCAAATCTAGTTTGACGCCACGAACCCAATGGTACTCTCATAATTTGGTTCTGACGTTTCGTTGACAAAATTGTCCGTTGAGTCAGACGGGAGCCCGCAAAATGGTATTCTTGTCAACGATCTCCGATTTACACCAATCTTGGATCACAGGACCAGCGTTACATGACGAGTCCGATGACGCAAGTTTCGTGTCAATCCGACAAGCGAGCGAAAAATGGTCGAATAAATTAAGAATATGCCGATATGGAATTTATTATTATGGCCCGGAGTGCACTAGTCGTGTGAGACTTGGTTCGGTTCGGTTTAGTCGGGTTTTTGTTTACACAAACCGCTGACCGAACCGAACCTGTCGGTTTATTTCAATTTTCAACCGAACCAAATCAACTAGTCCTTCGGTTCGGTTAAAAACCGACCGGTTTGGTTTGGTTCGGGTCGACTTGATCGGTTTGGTCGGTTTGTGCACAGTCCTAGTAGGAAGGGTGACAATATCATTTTCATTAAAGCTTGCATTACTCTGTTGTTGTGAAAGGCATGCCAAAGGAATATATGCTACTGTATAGTGGTATATATATATATATATATATATATATATATATATATATATATATATATATATTTTTATATATTTAATAAAGATTTAAATAACTTACTTTACTACTAACGTCCAATTTTGTTATAATTAGATTTTTCTATATGAACCCATATAATTACTGTAGCAAAGGTAGTAACTATAGTGAATAAGTTAGCTTCTTCGCAAAAAGTTAGATTATAAAACATATGGATTATAAGACGAAAATGCTCAAAGAGCTTACAGAGTTAACTAGCACACCCTAAGCGAAAATGAAAACTATTCACCAAATTCTAATTTACTTCTGGACTTTCAATTCGTAGTCATAATAAGTAGGACAGAAAGAATAACCAAAAAAATCATTATGCTAACCATAACCTATCAAATTATGAAAGAGATGAAATATGAAAACATTAAAATTTTCTTACCAAGCAAGTGGGTATCTCGGGGTGCTGCTGGATGGCACCGGCGTCGGGTCGGATTGGTTCGGACGGCACGAGGTGAGGTTGATGGCGTCGAGGTGCTGCCGTGGGTTGGGAGTCGAGGGCTTGGATGACATAAGAAAGTTTGACATATATATAAGTATAAAGATAAAAAAAATACACATATTAGCATGCGCTACCCACAAAAGGCGCCAAGACTCAAATCATCAAATGGCGTTGGTTATTAGATGGCGCCTGACATCAGATAGCACTGGTATCAGATGGTGCTAGACGACACGTGGCAGTCTTCTTCGAGAAGCTAAATAGTTGTCATCATGACTGACAGCACATCAGTCGAGGAAAAATCCGTTTCGAATCCCGAACGCACGGCGCTCGAGGAGATTGTGTCATATTTGTCATAATAACTGACAGCTGCCTCGCGCCACTCACAGTTGGAGCTGTTAGCTATTGCTCAGTTGGCTGAGAGCAAAAGCTCAACCTCAAGCCTATTTTTAGTCCCACATCGGCTGGACAAGTAAAAAGAAGTGTGTATATATTACTACTCCCTCTATTGCTTCATTAAAAGTTGTGTGTGGGAGCTCCATGGGCCACACGCGCGCGCCGCCGCCGCCGTCCGGCCCGGTTCGGTTCGGTTCGGTTCGGCGCGTAACGAGTGCGGGCACGTGCCCACATCTGCGGGCGCCGAATGCCGATCCGATTCCTTCTTCGGGTTCGGGCTGAGACCCAAAAATCTTTTTTGCTCCTATTAATTTTTTCTGACCGTTACAGTCATTAAATTTCTTAAAACGTTTACTATTCAATTTGCGTCCAGATTCATTGAACCACGTTTTTTGTATTTTCCATCACTTTGTAACGTTAAAATATTATTGTTCATTATTTCTGAACGTTACAAAGAGCCACCATCAGCCTATATAAATCCGTTCTTCTTTCTCTTCCAACACACAGAAAATTTTCCTCTACAAAAACTCTCTCGAATTTCTCGTTGCTCTCGGAAATCAGTTTTTCGTTGTTGCTCTGGGCAGAGCTAAGTCGGGGTCATCCTCTCCAAGTCGTGTGCGGCAAAGAGATTCCGGTAGACCGGGGATTTTACCACTAGGAGCGTTCGGATCCAGTCTGCACATAGATCCGGACTATCTTTTAGGGCAGTGCTTCGTGCTCAACTTCCCTGAAGGCCGGTAACATTTAATTAAGTTTATTATTTTTGCAATTTTAAAAAGTGAAGATTTGTGAAGAAATTCTAACAATCTAAGAGATATTCCATCTTCGTAAAAATACGTTCACTAGTACTGTCGTTAATCTGTTGAGTTTTATTTCTGCTTTCAATCTCGAGATTAATTTGTGCTGTCAATTGTGTTGTTTAACATATTTTCTAGCGTTCAGTAGTACTTACTATTAAGCACAAAGTGTACTAAGCACAAAGTGTGCTACTGTTAAGCACAAAGTGTGTTAATATTTTATACTTTGCCTAATATAAAACCTTGCTAGACAACTTATTTATATAATTATCCTCATTTTAATAGCATATTATTTAACAACTCTTGTTTATCAATATTTTAACATCTGTTACCTTCTAAAAACGTTTTGTTTGCTATCTGTTGAAAACATATCTATTAATAATTTGTCTCATTGAATATTCTCATTGAATATTCTACTAGTATTAACATATGTTATCAATATTAACATCTGCTAGTATTAATATTTTTCTCATTAAATATTCTATTAATATTTGCATTGAATATTCTATTAATATTTGTCTCTCATTTAATATTATTTGCTACACAATTAATAATTGTTCATTGTCATTATTTGACATATCAATTATATTTCACATTTCAATTAATATTCATTAATTGTCATTATTTGTTAAATTGACATCTTAGACAAATACAATTGTATTAGTATTTTCTTTTTTTGTCAATACTAGTTTTCAATTTTACTCAATATTTTAATTTTAGGCTAAATCAAACAATTAATTGATTTAGTAAAATTCCTTTATTTTTAAAGTTCTAAAGTTAAGATTTGTTTGGGAACAAGCCGAAAGGGCCCTTCTGTCAACAAGGCGAAAAATTCGTCTAAGCGACCGGTACTTAAGAGTTCCTAGTGAACCTCCGCTTGCTGGGATCCGGCCCCTACAGCTAACCCAACCTTATCAAAACTTGAAAACTAAAAATTTAAGGGTTTATTACTAAAATTAGTTTAATTGTTAATTTTAGCTCAAAAACCGTCTTATTGAGTAAATATAATTTTTTCAGACCTTAGAAAGATGACTTCCAAGGAAGAGACTTTCTCTGCAAAGCCTGCAAAATTCAATGGCACCTACTTCAAGAGGTGGCAAAGCCAGATGAAATTTTGGCTTACCACCTTAGGTCTAATTTCTGCCATTGATGGGTCCACACCCATCTCAAATGATTATGATGAGACTAAGTCGGACGTAGGGGTTTCCAAGTCCTCCTCTTCTACCAAGCCTAAGACCCCTAAGGATATTGACTACCACTGCTTCCACAGAATATTAAACGCTATGTCGGAGTCACTCTACGACATATTTTTTGAGTATAAAAGCGCTAAAGAACTCTGGGATGCTTTGGAAGATGAGTATGGTTGTGATGATGCTGGAATTGATAGATTCAATTCTACAACATTCAACCAATATGTCATGGTAGATAACAAACCTATCAATGACCAAATCCATGAGTTCCAAGAACACCTTAGGCAGCTTCAAGTCAAGGGAACCGTTTTTTCCACTGAGCACAAAATAGGGTGCTTGATAGATAAACTTCCCCCTTCCTGGTCTAAAGTAGCAAAAGACCTGCTACATCTACAAGGATCTATTACATATTCTCAAGCTCTACAGAGAATTAGAACAGAAGAGAAATATAGGTCCAAGACCAAAGCTAGGTCAAATGCCACAGCTAAGGTAAATCTTGTAGAAAGCCATGAAAAACCTAAGTCAAACAACCATCTCAAATCCAAGAAAACCTCCTTCAAAAAGAAGCAGAGTTTTCAACCTCCTCACAAAAATCATCACCACCAAAACCATCACCACCAAAACCCTCAACCCCAAAAACCTAGAACCTTTGGTCAGACTCAGGATCAAAGAAGATTTTGTTTTGTGTGTAGTAGAACCAACCATACAGCCATCAACTGCTTCCAAAGGAAGAAAGAACCTATCCAGAACTCCTTCAAGGGAAAAGGCAAGCAAGAAGCTAACATGATTCTGAATGGGTCTTCCAGCTCCTTCAGGTCTGTAAGCTTTCAACCTGTAGTAAACCTGTCTTTCCATTCTGATGATTGGTGGTTGGATTCTTGAGCTAATGTTCACGTTTCATTTGATCGCTCCTGTTTTTCAACCTATCAGGAATCATGTGGAGGAGGCGTGACCCTAGGAGATGGCTCAACGGCACAAGTTGTGGAAAGAGGAAGAATAGATCTGAAGATGACATCAGGAAAAATTCTACCTCTCCATGATGTGCTTCATGTGCCGTCTGTCAGGAGAAATCTTGTTAGTGGATCTCTCCTTGTAGCCTCATGATACAAAATTGTAATGGAGGCCAATAAAGTAGTTTTCTCTAAGAATGATCTGTTTATTGGGAAAGGATTTGTGAAAGATGGACTTTTTGTTTTAAGTACTATGAATAAAAGTTCAAATCTTTCTTTTATTGCAAATGTTGAATCATCAAATGTTTGGCATGGTAGACTAGGTCATGTGAACTTAGGATCTATCAAAAGAATGATGAACTTAGATCTTATCCCTAAGACTTCTATAGACGATGAACACAAATGTGAGATATGTGCTCAAGCCAAACATACTAGATTACCTTTCAAATCTGTCCATAGGGGATTCTGAACTCCTAGAACTTATCCATAGTGATGTTTGTGATTCCAATAGGGTCTTGACCCGAGGCGGTAGGAAATACTTTGTTACTTTTATAGATGACCATTCAAAGTATTGCTACACCTACCTCCTTAAGACAAAAGATGAAGTTCTAGACAGATTCAAGGTCTATAAATCTGAAGCTGAGAACCAGTTGGATAGGAAGATTAAGATCCTTAGATCAGATCGTGGTGGAGAGTATACCTCAAATGAAATGACTAACTTCTGTGAAGAGCACGGAATTATTCATGAGGTAACTGCTCCTTATTTACCTCAATCCAATGGAGTTGCTGAAAGGAAGAATCGCACTCTTTTAGATATGGTCAATGCCATGCTTCTTAGCTCAGGTGCCCCTGATAATCTTTGGGAAGAAGCCTTATTGTCAGCCTGTTATATTCTTAATAGGATACCCAGTAAGTCTAATGATAAGACACCATATGAGTTATGGAAAGGTCGGACTCCTAGGATTAATTACCTCAAAGTTTGGGGATGTCTAGCTAAAGTAGGAATTCCTGAACCCAAAAAGAGGAAGATAGGACCTAAGACTGTAGATGCTGTATTCATAGGATATCCCTAGATAGTAATGCCAATAGATTCCTTGTAACCCACTCTAAAGTAAATGAAATCTCTAATAACACAATCATCGAAGCTAGAGATGCAGTTTACTTTGAGAACATTTTTCCCTTCAAGGATAGAACCCCTTCATCTTCCTCTAACCCTTCTCTTACTCCGTCTACTAGTTCTCATGACCAAATGACTAATTCTCAATCTGAACAAGTCATAGAACCTAGAAGGAGTAAAAGAGAAAGGATTGAAAAGAATTTAGGAGAAGGATTCTTCACATTTTTGATAGAAGGTGATCCCTCAACTTATGAAGAAGCCATATCCTCTCTTGATGCCCCTTTCTGGAAAGAAGCTATTAACAATGAGTACAACTCCATCATGGAGAACAATACTTGGTTTTTAGCAGACCTTCCTTTAGGCAGCAAACCAATAGGTTGTAAGTGGATCTTTAAGAAAAAACTTAGAGCCGATGGTACCATAGAAAAATATAAGGCTAGACTAGTAGCCAAAGGTTTTACCCAGAAGAAAGGATTAGATTATTTTGATACCTACTCTCATGTAGCTAGAATATCTTCTATTAGAACCCTTCTAGCTTTAGCATCCATTCATGATATGCTGATCCATCAAATGGATGTAAAGACAGCATTTCTAAATGGAGATTTAGAAGAAGAGATTTATATGGAGCAACCTGAAGGTTTTATTGCTAAAGGTCAAGAAAAGAAGGTTTGCAGATTAGTAAAATCTCTTTATGGCCTAAAGCAAGCTCCCAAGCAATGGCACAACAAATTTGATAAAGTCATCATAGAATTTGGTTTTGTGCTAAATAAATATGACAAGTGTTTGTATTCAAAAAATACAAATAGAAGTTGTGTTATTTTATGCTTGTATGTTGATGATATCCTTATTCTAGGATCTTCACTGGAACTGATAAATAATACTAAGAATTATTTGTCCAACCAGTTTGATATGAAAGACTTAGGTGAGGCAAATCTGTTCCTAGGAATGCAAGTGTCAAAAAGGAAAGAGGGCTATACTCTATCCTTAGCACATTCAATTGAGAAAATGCTAAGGAAGTTTGAGTACTTTGACAAGAAACCTGCCCTTACCCCTTATGACAGTAATGTTGTTCTCAAGAAGAACGAAGGATCACCTATAGACAACATAGATATTCTCAAATGATTGGGTCCCTTATGTATATAACAAATAGGACCAGACCTGACATTGCATTTGCTATTGGGAGACTAAGTAGATATACTAGTAACCCAAATCAGTCACATTGGACTGCATTAGACAGAGTATTTAGATATCTTAAGGGTACTCTAGATTATAAACTTCATTATTCTAGACACCCTGATATCATAGAAGGTTACTCCGATGCAAATTGGGTAACTGATTCACATGATGTTAAATCCACTACTGGATATGTTTTTACCCTAGCAGGAGCTGCAATCTCCTGGGGATCATGTAAACAAACTATCATAGCCAGAAGTACAATGGACTCTGAAATGATAGCTTTGGATACTACATGTACAGAGGCCGAATGGCTTAGAAATCTTGTTATGCATATACCTATTTATGTTCATCCTGTTCTTGCAATTTCTATAAACTGTGATAATAAATCTGTTATAGAACTACTAAAGCATGATTCTGTGAATGCTAAGATGAACAGGCACCTGCAGCTGCGCTTCAAGTCAATAAAGAGCCTATTGGGCAAATATGTGGTTCTTGACTATATAAAGTCAGAAAAGAACCTTGCAGACCACTTGACGAAGGGTCTGTCTAGGACATTGATCCTAGAATCATCGAGGGGGATGGGGTTAAGCCCATAGTATAGTCACCAGCAGTGGCAACCCAACCGAGTCTGACTGGAGATCCCAAGAAGCCGGTTCAATGGGTAGAAACAAGCTGGACTAGGTGACTATTATGGAACACTGACCTGAGATTAAATTCTCTTTAAAATAAAAGCCCAGGAGGCTGTACATGTGTACATTCATACCCCATCCCTATGGTGACAGTGTTCCTTTTGTGATATGGATAGGTTGAGTTTAAACTCTTAATAAGTCCAAGCATAATATGCAGGGTTGATTCCTATCACCAACCCTTAAGGACTTACCTATATGAGAGGTCGTGAGGGCCGCGACTATAGGACAGGGCAATCCTAGACAACTCTCATGAATGTGTAAAAGTGCGCATGGCCAACCAAACGCGCCACCCGATAGACCCAAGTACCTCTAGCGTACTATGTGTGCTATAGTCTGAATCTGGTTCAAGAAGACTGATTCAAGGCGTAGTCCATCAAGCTCTTCTTCAGACAAAGATAATAGTCACTACGTGAGATTCAAGGCTGTAGTCCATCTCATTTATGCATAGTATACAACTGTCCAGAAATTCTCTTACTCTTCTTTTATCTTTCTGTTCTCTATTACCTTTGAACTTGAGCTTTTGGGGGGGGGAGGGGATTGTTAGCTATTGCTCAGTTGGCTGAGAGCAAAAGCTCAACCTCAAGCCTATTTTTAGTCCCACATCGGCTGGAAAAGTAAAAAGAAGTGTGTATATATTACTACTCCCTCTATTGCTTCATTAAAAGTTGTGTGTGGGAGCTCCATGGGCCACACGCACGCGCCGCCGCCGCCACCCGGCCCGGCTCGGCTCGGTTCGGTTCGGCGCACGTAACGAGTGCGGGCACGTGCCCACATCTGCGGGCGCCGAATGCTGATCCGATTCCTTCTTCGGGTTCGGGCTGAGACCTAAAAATCTTTTTTGCTCCTATTAATTTTTTCTGACCGTTGCAGTCATTAAATTTCTTAAAACGTTTACTATTTAATTTGCGTCCAGATTTATTGAACCACGTTTTTTGTATTTCCCATCACTTTGTAACGTTAAAATATTATTGTTCATTATTTCTGAACGTTACAAAGAGCCACCATCAGCCTATATAAATCCGTTCTTCTTTCTCTTCCAACACACAGAAAATTTTCCTCTACAAAAACTCTCTCTAATTTCTCGTTGCTCTCGGAAATCAGTTCTTCGTTGTTGCTCTGGGCAGAGCTAAGTCGGGGTCATCCTCTACAAGTCATATACGGTAAAGAGATTCCGGTAGACCGGGGATTTTACCACTAGGAGCGTTCGGATCCAGTCTGCACATACACCCGGACTATCTCTTAGGGCAGTGCTTCGTGCGCGACTTCCCTGAAGGCCGGTAACATTTAATTAAGTTTATTATTTTTGCAGTTTTAAAAAGTGAAGATTTGTGAAGAAATTCTAACAGGAGCAAGGTAATCAATAAAATTAAGCAGATGACACTAAACAGCAGATAGCGCCCGGAGTCGTTCAATAGTTGGCGCTAATCAATCAATTATCATCCAAAGCAGTTAGATAACGTGACGTGCATGCCACTAATCTCGAAGAATATGCACACGATACTACCCACGACCACGCGCATCTCTCTCACAGAATGCCACACGTCCCATGCAGGTAAGTTAACCATTCGCGTGAAGGGTAATGGTGCGCCAATTACTATCTGTGCCAATCAGAATAACTGGATGATAGTTATTTCAGAACTCTATAAATAAAGTTTCAAATCACTTCAAAAGGATCACTAATAATCATAATCTCCTAAGCACTTGCTGCAACACTCTCCAAAGGCTTTCTTCTTCAACATCGCATCGTCCAAGGGATAAAGTGATCATCTTCAGATCAGATTCCTATAGTTGTATTTCCCCAAAAATTAACTTGTACTCTTGTACACACTTTTCTTAATTTGTAATCAAACACTTTGTTTTTGCAAACAAAATAGAGACTCTGCTGGCAACGACTTTCTCTTCCGACGAGAAAGTGACAACTCAATGCGATGTGGCATCGGTCGGCACGACGCAGAAGACTCTGGTCATGAAAGTCGACCACACTGCCTATGAAGCTATAATTGGCACATGGGGTGCCATGCGTGCCACCACTGTTGCTACTAAGAACAGGGCACGTGCCATCTGGACTCCAAAGACCTCCAGTGCACCAATCATGACTTCTACGCCAAGCTTGGAGAAAAGCTCTGTAGCCACTTTCTCTTCCTCACCAATTCTGAAATTGGTAGAGAGTGCTCCAACCACTACCCTGGCGCCAATCAGGGGACAACGCCATATGGCCACTTCTTCTTCTTCACCAATTCGAAAATTGGTAGAGGGTACGCCAATCACTGCCTCGGCACCAATCAAGGGACAATGTCATATGGCTATTTCCTCTCCCTTCCCAGTTCTAAATTCGTTGGAGAGTGCACCAACCACTGCCTCTACGCCAAACAAGGGACAGTGCCACATGGCCAATCCTCACTCCTCCTTAGTTTTAAACTTGGTAGAGAAGTTGCATATCACTGCCCCAACGCAGAGTAAAAGAAAGCATTCTATGGCCTCTCCTTATCCTTTCCCGGTCCTGGACTTGGTGGAAAATATATCTGATTGTGCCTCTGTGCCAATCAATGCGAGAACGCTTCTGAGTAGAAAGTCTGCTTCTCTAGGAAAAGAAAATGAAATTGATGCCAAGAAACTAGACTCTATTAAAGTTTAATTCATGCTGCCTATCTGCGTCACGGCAAACGTGCTAAAATAGTGTGTGTGCAAAACAACAGGGCATCTTGCCCACTCCTCATAGCCAGCGCCAACCAATCCAGAGCCAGGATTTTTCTACCATGCGTATTTCAAGAACAAGGCAGGGTAAACTGAGGGTGTCTCAGACAGACAGCTAGGTGGCGCACGACTCTGATATGTGCACTTACCTGAACCAGCACAGAATACCATCAAGCCTGCCTCAAGAACAATCTGTGCCATCTACTAAATTGCGCACAGGAAGAGTTTCTCAAATCAAGAATCCTCTTACCTATGCTAATGAACTCGTTACTTCTCTATATACACAGGCAAGAAGGTATCTCAAGAACCGAAATCATGTTGCTAACATCATCAAGGAATATGTACCTCCGACTTCTTTTTATCCTGTCACTGCAACTGATCTCCGTAAACTTCTTGTACAAAAGTAGAAGGTCGTAGGACCATCTCATCCACCTGTAACTCCACATCAGGAATATTATTGTATTCATCACCATGAAGTAGAGTGATCAAATGTGGCTGTCAATCAGCTAAATGGCCTATCTTCGACCGTTTGAACTATACTCGGACTCCTGAACTCATTATGGTGGACGAAGATGAATTGCTATATGCTTCGGTCAACATGACATCCCAAAGTACTGTGGGTGGAAAATGTCCAAGACGTAATGCATCCCACAATCCCAGTCAGCAATACCTTGATCGTATCTGTGACTCCGGTGAAGGGGTCTACCAAAATACCAGATCAAGAAACCGAGACCAACTCGGTCAAAGTAATCTTATCTCTCCTAATTTTGGGGATGCGTTACAGGCTAACTTGAAAACCATGGCTGAAATGGTTACAAGTATGTATGCTGTAATCGTAATATAACACACTGTTCCACTGGTTGCGAATCCAATTCCAACCCAGGAACACATAGCAGCATCTGCCCCTGTCAACGTTGGTCTAGGGGTGTAATCTCCATACAATGATACCATGCCAGCTCAGGCTACTCCAAGTTATTCTGGTGCTGGGGGTGGTGCTTATCATGTAGTTCTGCCTTCCAACACATCGAATCAGTCTACTACTCCATAAGCCCCGGAAGATCCCCTTGAAGAGGTGAAGATTCTGATTAACCAGTTCGAAGCCTTCAAGAAGAAGGATGGACTACAAAAGTTGGAAATCAAACAACCTTACCTTGTAGAGTGGAAGGAAGTCCCATTTCAACCCAAGTGTAAGCCACCAACCATCATGTTGTTTGACGACAGCTCATCTCCGAGTCAGTATCTCAATCACTTCGAGGTAATGACTGATCAGCTCCAACCGAACGATGCTCTACTCACTAGAGTATTCGTCAGGTGCTTGGCGGGTGCGGCCTATGACTGGTATCGTAGTTTGCCAAATGGTTGCATAATATTTTTGCAGGATTCAAGCAAATATTTTTGGAACGATTCTATGAGAGAACAAATGACATGACCATATTAGCCCTTATCAAAATCAAACAACGACTTAATGAAACTGCTGAACGTTTCATTGAGCGCTTCCTTCGTGAGGCACTCAAAATGCCGCTGGGTACTCCAGATGCATTGACTATAGATATATGCAAATCAAACTTGTTAACTAGAGTTAGCATGTGGACTGGACCCACATAATTCTAAGACTGGGCCTCCTTCATAGTAAGTGCCAGAGTAGCCGAGGATAGTGCTGACAAGTTCAAACAACTAGGTATCCAGATACCTAATATTGAAAAAGATGAACATTCTGCAACCAACAGTGGCAGTCATCAGAACAATCGCAAAGGCAAAGAAGCTTTAGCCATCAATGTGAAAGGCAAAGAAACTTTAGCCATCAATATAGGTCAGTCAACACCTACCATGATGACACTCACACAGAGAGCACCACGTCCTAAGGAGGAATATTCCATTGACGAGGACGACATCATGAGCATATTCGATTATCTAATCAAGAGCAACAAACTTCAACTGCCCGAAGCAAAACAGCCAGATGAAGTATATAAGACTGATAATCCTAAATACTGTGTCTATCACAGGTTCTTGGGACATCCAACCAGGGCGTGTTACGTACTCAAAGGGAAGATCCAAGAACTGATCAATGCTAAGGTAATCACTCTTCAGTAAGATGAAAAGACGGTGACTATCAATGTCATCTCTCTGCAATTTGGCAACTTTCCTGCTCAACTTGTGCAGGATGGAGTCATCCCCATTCCAAAAGCCACTCTGGAGATCGTCAACCTTCCTCAGCACGAAGTGACGGTCTTGTACCCCTATCAACAGACAAAAGGGAAATCATGTGGATTCATCCTAATTTGGTTGCTGACTTTGAATCAAAGACACCTACTTCCCCTACAAAGTTAAGAAAGGCAGCCAAGTATAAGTCATGTAATATGACACCATTTGGTGCTTATATTCCATCTTTGGATGGTACCTTCATCCCAGCAGAAGCTTCACTTCCTTCTACCGAAACAGTAGTACCGAAGCCAGAAATCAATTAACGGCCAGCATTCCATCTATACAGTCAACAGTCCCACGAATTGATGACAAACATGGGATATGATCTACAGAAAGTCCCTGGCTTGAATGACGGGAAATGGTCTCCTATACCTTTTTCCCTACGTCTTCAACACAACAGTCCCATGCATGTTGGTCTGGGATTCTAGACAGATCCTTCATTTCTTCAAAGGAAATCTTCCAGAAGCAAGACTCGGATGAAGAACTGCAACATGGTTTCCTTTGCACCAGTGTTGGAAGAAGAATCCATGACCGGTAGCAGATCTGGAAAGCTCTATCTTAGAGACTATCCAGATGGACAAGAGAATGTAGCCACTCTTCCTCTAGTCTCCAATGCCCTTCCGGTATCTCCTCTACATGTCGCTAATATTCCTTTGGTGTCTTCACCTCAAACGAAACTAGTTCCTCCCAAACCAACAGCAGCCGATAAAGGCAAACAACCAGCACGCTTTGATAAAATATTGAAGAAAACTCCACCTCTTGGACTCGAAAAGCCGTACAACTTTAACATATTGGATCAACTAGCCAATACTCTGGCAAGATTATCAATTTTTGAACTCTTACGTCTCTCAAGGGAAACCCGAAAAACATTAAGTGAAGCTTTGATGCAAGCTGACGCTTGTATGGCCCATCTTAAAAAACAAGACGAGGAACTAATGGCACGTTCTTATTGCCATAGCGTGATGGAGATGATCTCCAATATCACCATCATTCAAGATGATATGCTCCTGGAGGACAATCGACATGACCGACCTCTCTACTATATAGGGGATATCGATACTATGAAGGTCGATCGCATCTTAGTCGACCCAGGATCTGTACTCAGAATTATGCCAAAGACTCTATTAGATGTGCTGAAGATCCCAATTCATAATCTCTCCACAACAATTACGACTATTCTGGGTTCAATTTCGGAAGAAGCGAACCGTTGGGAAAGATCCGCCTGAAAGTCCAAATAGGCAATCTCTGCAGGAAGGTCACCTTCTATGTGATTGACAATTACATCTCCTATAATATTTTGTTAGGAAGATCGTGGTTGCATGAACATAACATCATGTCGTCCACTCTTCATCAATACTTCAAATATGTGGATGACAACGGAGAAGTTCACAAAGAAGTGGTTGATCTTAACACCTTTCGAGGCATCAAAATATATTTCATGGACTCCCAAATGTACAAAGAAGAGTTCATGAAGGTCGTACTAGCCATGGAAACTGAAGAAGAACGTCAAGAGAGTTTGGATGATGTACTGGTGATTCTGGTCAAAGGATGCACTTCTAGTCCTTCGTCTTCTCAGATGTTGACCATCAAATTCTCTCCTTCTGTGAAGCATGATCTTGCTGAAAAGACAGAGCATAGGGAGCTTACCTCTTCTGAGCCTCTTGTTATTGACCTTCATCATAACAAACCTTCTCATTCACCTTCCCTTTCTTTTGTTATCAATCTTAGCAAACCATCGGCTAAGATCAAGACCACTGTTGTAAATGACGATGTTATTTTCAATAAAGTAGTATCTCCTTTGTAGTATACTGATGTCAATTAATAAACTCGATGTTATCTAAAAATCCTGGATAACTTCAAACCCCTTACATTAGGAGCAGTTCAACCTCTTCAAGACGAAGTATCACTTGAATCAGTACATAATTCATTCTTTTCGGTTCCCTCCCAGAAGAAGGATGAACATCCTATACTCTTCAGCAAAGGATTGAATCAAAAGGCTACATCCGATAGTGATGCTGAAAATGACGATAATAGACGGCTTCAACTACGTCGTTACAATCAACAATCGAAGAAAATCATCCAAAAGATGGATTACAACTTCAAATTCGGCATCAACTATGGTGGGGGAAGGCGAACTCCTATTCGTATAACTGCTCCAAAAATGAAGTCACTACAATATTATAACAAAACAAAGCATGGGTTAGGCTACACCACGCCGATTACGACCCCAGATGCTTCTGAGTCTAACAAATAGGAGCGATCTAACTCTTCTGACTTTGTCTCATGGGATTCAGACATCAGCATAGGGCGCGTGCATCGAGTAACTCTATCTTCAAATATAGTAACCGCTGAGTTCTCAGAAGATGATGATGATTTCGTCAAAGCCTCTGAATCTGATCCTTGGGTACAAAGGATGATACCCAATGGAAACTTTGCTTCGAGCAACGTGAACCACCTACTGAAGATCAATTAGTCCCGTTCGATGTCGAAGACAAAACTTCTCCAAGGCCAATCTTCATCAGCAAAAGTCTTCCTGAAGCAGATAAACAAAAACTGATTCAGCTCATTCGGGAATATATTGACGTATTCGTCTGGAGCTATGAAGATATATCGAGATTAGATCCTCAGATCACTACCCACAAGCTCAATATTCTGCCAAATGCTAGGCCAGTCAAACAAGAACAGCATCGATTCTGACCTGATATAATAGACACTATAAAAGCTGAAGTCAAGAAGCTATTCGCTTGCAATTTTGTCAGAGAATAACAACATCCCAACTTGGTAGCTAATGTCGTCCCAATTATGAAGAAAATATGAAAGGTCTAAGTCTGCATCAACTTTAGAGACCTTAATGAAGCTTGTCCTAAGGATGAGTTTCCTCTTCCGATCACTGATGCCATGATCGACAACACTTGTGGGTCTTTTATGGACAGATTTTCCAGATACAATCAGATTAGGATGAACCCCGAAGATAAAAAACATACATATTTTTGTACTCCTCTAGGGGTCTACTGCTACACAGTTATGTCGTTTGGTCACAAGAACGCTGGTGCAACCTATCAGCGGGCCATGAGTACCATTTTTTTGAACATTTACGGAAGACAGTCGAATGTTATGTCGACGATATTTCTGTCAAAAGTTATCTAAAGGAAGATCACATCAATGACTTAAGAACTATCTTCAATCTAATGCGCATGTATCAACTCAAGATGAATCCCACTAAGTCATTCATGGGAGTCTCTAGTGGCAAATTCCTCGGATTTGTTATTATCTCTAAGGGTATACACGTTGACCTCGAGAAAGTCAAAGCCATTCAAGAGATAGTTCCTCCATGCAACCTAAAAGAGCTACGAGGATTCCAGGGACGGCTTGCGCACATCAGGAGATTCATCTCAAATCTCTCTGGATGCTGCAAACCGTTCACTCAACTAATGAAGAAATGTATGTCTTTCGTTTGGACCGAAGAATGCCAGCAAGTATTTGAAAACATAAAGCAGTACTTAATGAACCCTTAAGTCCTAGTGCCTCTAGTCACATGAATACCCTTTCTGATGTATGTTCGAGCAATATATCATTCTCTGGGTGCCCTACTAGCCCAAAAGAACAAGGAAGGTCATGAACAGTCTATCTATTATCTCAGTCGTATGATGATCGGTGCTGAACATCGATACAGTCAGTAGAAAAAGAATATTTAGTCCTGATGTTCACTGTCCAGAAAATACGATATTATTTCACGGGCCAAACCATTTATGTCATCTCCAGAGTCAATCTTCTCCGAGCCTTGATGAAGAAGCCCAGTACACTCAATTCCAGACTCGCTACATGGGCTATATTGCTAGTACAGTATGACATGGTCTATGTCCTACAAAAATCTGTTAAGGGTCAAGCCCTCGC
>JANAVB010013597.1:14358774-14365064 GCA_029216955.1 Iris pallida
TCATAAGAAGATTCGCAAGTTACTTAGGGGGCTATCGAAGATCTGGAACCCTAAGGTAACAGCTATTATAGAAGGCAATGATCTCACCAAAATGTTCATGGAAACTTTGATGGAAAAGCTGATTACCTACGAGCTCGACCTCAAAAACTTCGATGAACCTGCTCCAAAGCCAAAAAAGATTGTCCTAAAAGCTCATCGTCGAAGGGCTGATCCTGAAGAGACTGATGATGACAATTCTGAAGGTGATGATCAAGCTCTTCTAGTCCGCAACTTCAAAAAGTTCCTTCGCTTCAATCAAAGAAAGAAGGAACAACAAGAAGAAGACGAGGAAGAACCAACATGCTACGGCTGTAAGAAGACTGGACACGTTCGAAAGGATTGTCCCTTCGCAAAGAAATGTAATAGATATGAGAAGCCCTACAAGAAGCCTTCTTTAAGAAAGTATGCCAACACTAGTATTTGGCACAAAAGCGAAGTAAGTGATTCCGAGGAAGAAAATGACTCTCCTCAAGACACCGCTAATGTCTGCCTAATAGCAACATCCGAGAAGGTAACTAGCGAAACTCTCGATGTCTTTATTTTTGATAAACTTGGTGATGCATTTAATGATTTACTAAATGACCACAAGAAAGTCACTAGTAAATATAAGCATGCCAAGGAAAAAATCAAAGGCTATGAAATAGAGATTCAAAATCTTTCTTCTTTACTTGATAATGTTAGAGACACTCCACCCACGGAAGTCACTGATGAGGAGTCCAAGCTTAAGTTATACCTACATGATGCCGAAGCACTTATTGAAAAACAAACACGTGAGATCTCAGCACTGAACAAAGAGCTTGCTGAAGAAAAGAACAAACACAAGGTCTCTATTGCTAAGATTGATGGTTTAAATGCTAAGTGTACTAAACTACATGTTGCCTCTAAGAAATTAGAGATTAGATTGGGAAAACAGGTTGCTCAACCTCAAACCCAATCACATAGTCACAAAACACAAGACCACTCATAATAGTAAAACACGTCACTCACATGTAGCACATAACCATGCATATATGTACACATACTCCCATGCAGCACACAAACCACATGCACATAGACATCATTCTCAATATACTCATAACTATTATCCTGCTAACTATCACCATGCTGCACATAGACATAACCATTATCCTGCTGCTACATATAGTCACTACTCTACTGTTCCACACATCTATCACCATGCTGCATATAGACATCACTATCAATATGCTCCCAATAAAAATAGGCATGCTACTTGCACATACTGTGGATTACATGGTCATATCTTACCACAGTGTAGAATTAGGAAATTAGTTGATATCAATCTATATGCATGGGTACCGAAGACTAACATTTCAGGACCCACAAGAACTTAGGTACCAAAGGTCACATCTACTCATGATGTAGGTGGACATTCCTTCCTCAACTAAAAGCAAGTGGATTCTCGATAGTGGATGCTCACGACATATGACGAGAGGCAAATCTTTTCGTACTACTATCGATGAAGAGGGAAGGGTATGTATCCTTCGGTAACAATTTAAAGGGCTACATCATAGGTAATGGTACTATTGGTTATCCTTCTTCTCCTGTAATAAAGGATGTCTGCCTAGTGACCAAGTTAAAGCATAACCTGCTCAGCATAAGTCACCTTGCTGATCATGGATATGATATTAACTTTGGACAAAATAAATACTTTATTTATGATAGGTCAACGAAAGACATTGCTTTTGAAGGGATAAGAGAAGATAACATCTATATTTTCTATCTATCTAGAAATACTAACAGTGCAGGAAGATGCCTCTACGCCCACAAGGATGAAAGACTGTTGTGGCACCAGCATCTTGGTCATGCCAATATGGATACTATATCCAGGCTATCAATAAAGAAGCTAGTAAGAGGTTTGCCCGATATCACATTTAAGAAGGACACGGTATGTGCCGAATGTGAACTAAATAAAGCAACCAAATCTTTATTTTATTCCATAAACACTGTAAGTACTACTAGACCCTTGCAATTACTGTACATGGACTTATTTGGTCCCAGTAGAGTAGCCAGTCTTGGTGGAAAACTCCATGCTTTTGTTGTAGTAGATGATTTTTCTAGATTCACTTGGATTTTCTTCCTTTCAAACAAAAGCGATGCAATTTCAGTTTTTAAAATCTTTGCCAAAAAGGTCCAAAACGAAAAAGGTTACATGATTACTCGAATCTGAAGTGATCATGGAGACGAATTTAAAAATTTCGATTTTGAAAAGTTTTGCGAAACAAATGGTTTTGATCATGAGTTTTCTTGTCCTCGAACTCCGCAACAGAATGATGTTGTGGAGCGAAAGAATAGGACTCTTGGCGATATGGCTAGAGTCATGTTAAATAAATTTTTACTTTCGAAATATTTTTGGACTGAAGCTGTCAATACAGCATGCCATATTTTAAATAGGGTGCTTATTCGACCTATTTCAAAGAAAACACCTTATGAGCTTTGGTTTGGTAGGACTCCAAATGTTTTATATTTTAGAGTGTTTGGTTGTCGTTGTTTTATCCTAAACACCGAAACAACTTAGGCAAATTTGACGCCAAAGTCGACGATGGTATTTTTCTTGGTTATGCTGCCAAGAGCAAGGGATATAGAGTGTTCAACAAATGCTCAATGATTGTAGAAGAGTCTACTAATGTGACTTTTGATGAGGAAAATAGTGCAGTAGCTATTCCCGACGATGATGTTGAGCCATCAACTCTACGTCGATGAATACCACCCCTGAAACCAACTCTCTGGAGGACTTGCCGAAGAAGTTCGTATTCAAGCTGTCAAACCCAGAAAACTTGGTAATAGGTGAGGTATCCCGCGGAGTAACTACTCGATCATCGTTAAGAGATTCCATTGCTAGCACTACTTTTATTTTGCAAATTGAGCCTAAAACTGTTTTAGAAGCTTTAATGATGAGTTTTGGATTTTAGCTATGCAAGAAGAACTCAACCAATTCGAAAGAAGCCAGGTCTGGGAACTTGTTCCTAAACCAGCTAACCATTCGATTATTGGTACTAAATGATTTTTCGTAACAAAGTAAATGAAGATGGTTCAGCCACTCGCAACAAAGCTCGTCTAGTAGCTCAAGGATACAACCAAGAGGAAGGTATCGGCTACGATGAGACGTATGCTCCTGTTACAAGACTGGAATCCATTCGGATGCTTTATGCCTTTGCAAACATTCAGAATTTTAAACTTTTCCAAATGGATATCAAAAGTGCTTTTCTGAATGGTTTTATTAAGGATGAAGTTTTTGTAAAACAATCCCCTAGTTTTCAAAATCATAAATTTCCCAACCATGCTTTCAAACTCAAGAAATCGCTATATGGCCTCAAACAAGCCCCCAGAGCTTGGTATGAACGCCTAAGCAATTTCTTGCTAGATAAAGGTTTTTCAAAAGGGAAGATTGACACTATACTTTTTATCAAAAGTTTTCAAGACACCATTTTATTAGTGCAAATCTATGTTGGTGATATCATATTTGGGTCAACTAATAAAAATCTATGCCAAGATTTTGCTAAGTGTATGCAGAACGAATTTAAGATGAGCATGATGGGGGAGCTCACCTACTTCCTTGGATTGCAAGTCAAATAAACTTTGCAAGGAACTTTCATCAGCCAGTCAAAATACACAAAGGATATGCTGAAGAAGTTTGATCTTGACAACGTCAAACCAATCAGCACCCCTATGGCTACTACGACCAAGCTGGAACCTGATGAAAGTGGCAAACCTGTTGACCAACGTAAGTATCGAGGTATGATTGGTAGTTTACTTTATCTAACTGCTAGTCGTCCCGATATCATATTTAGTGTTTGTCTGTGTGCTCACTATTATGCTAGTCCTAAGGAATCACACATGTCTGCCTTTAAGCGTATCTTTCGATACCTTAAGGGTACCGTTACAGTGGGCTTGTGGTATCCCAAATCCACATCCTTTGACCTTATTGGTTATTCGGATGCTGATTTTGCGGGATACAAAGTCGACCATAAAAGTACAAACGGCACGTGTCATTTATTAGGCAAAGCTTTAGTCTCATAGTTTAGTAAGAAGCAGAATTCTGTTGCACTATCTGCAACAGAAGCTGAATATATCGCAGTTGGTCGTTGTTGTGCACAAATTCTGTGGATGAAGCAAACCCTTGCAGACTACAACCTATCTTTTATGCACATTCCTATATTATGTGACAACACTAGTGCTATCAACCTTACTAAGAACCCTATATGTCACTCACGAACGAAATACATTGAAATTCGTCACCACTTTTTGCGTGATCATCAACAGAATGGCACTATAAATTTAGAATTTATTGACACTGACCATCAGCTGGCAGATTTATTTACAAATCCACTATCTGAAGAGCGATTCAACTTTCTTTGTAGTGAATTAGGAATTTTGGATGAAGCGGTTATTCATTACATTGACCTACGTAAATATCGATTATGTTACGGTTATTTATGATGACTTTGCTATGGGTACAAGCCGAAAGGGTCCTTCTGACAACAAGGCATAAAAGTCTAAGCGATACGGTGTACTAGTCTTCGGACTACCGCTAGCTGGGATCCGGCCCCTGCAGCTACCCCATGGCAGTTTCACCATACTGAATTGTGTCATAACTCCTTGTTTATTATATGGTTTAATTTTATTTATAACTTGCTAAATTCAAATTTTTGAACTTCATTTCGTTCACTCTATTCTGCTTGTATTTGAAAATTTTCTCTGGGGCATTTACTTTTGAATTTCTAAAAATTCTTTTCCCTCCTTTCATTCTTTTAAACTCAGCATTGGTTTCAAACTTATTTCTAACTGATTTCAGTTCTGGTCCTATAACACAGAACTCGGGCCGAACTCTGCCTAGCACAGAGTTCGGGCCGAATTCGGTCTGTATATTCCAGAACTTCCAATTGAGCACAGCCGTTCATTCGTTTTGATCCTAGGGTCCAGATTTCACCTGACCATTCGAACCCCCTTTCTTAAAATCGGGTTCTCCCTCTCTCTTCTCCATTGCCTCCTCCAAAACTTCTCCAACTCCTTCCTCTTCAAACCATAATCCTATATTTCTCTTCCTAGTGAGAATTTCTTCTCCAAACTCAAGGAGAAGATCTCTTGCATCATTCTCTTCCATCCTCCACTATTCTCTTGAGGTATAATTTCTTCCTTTTTTCCATCTCAATTTCATATTTTCTTCATCATTCATGGCACCTAGGTTGTTTAATAGAGAAAAGAGGGCTAGAAATGAGGGTGCTTCCTCATCGAAACCTCCTCCTCCTCGTGATGATCAACCTATTCACCCTCTTTCAATCCCCACAACCCATTGACCCCACCACATTCGATGATCGAATTTTTGTGTCATTGGACGCCTCAAACGAATGGTTCAATGATTTTCGATCACGGCCCGTGTGCGCGGGTCATCCCATCAACTTTACTATCTTTTCTCGTTATGACTCATTATTTCATGATTTGTGTCTGATGAATTAGTTCTACTATTTCACTTATCTACATGAATGCAATTCAAATGTTTTATTGGTAATCTACATCTGATGATACACGTTTATATTCTCATGTGCTGGAATTGACATCTCATTCGATGACTTTGAACTTGCAAAATATCTCGAGATTCCAGAACCCAACTCGTGGGAGAGTAGCTTGTCGATGCACGCAGTTTCAATTTTCCGATGGGTCTTCCCTTGTAGATTCTCCTTCCCAAAAAATTTTGAATTATTTTTTTCTATTATTTATTTGAATAAATGGTGATTTTTAGAATTTTATAAATAATTAATTAGCTAATTATTACGGTAGATGACTCTAGTCATGGTTAGGAATTGGAGTACTAGATGACCAAGAATTTTAGCACGGATGGTGCAAGGGCGTGTTTTGACTAGCGTATTAGCTGTGGTAAGGAAGGCCAAGTCATCAGTGTGTCCTAACTAGGAAAACTAGGCCAAGTTGCGACTTAACCTCTAAAGACATTTTAAATTATTCATTAATGATATTATTGACTTGTAGGGACCCGGTTTGTGTCGATTTAGCTCGGACTAGACCCGAACCGAAACCGAGCCAATGTAATCTTGTAGTGAGACCAAAGACGACCATGTAGGCATATTTTATGTGTGTACAATAGTTCCTAAATTATTTTGGGTATTGATGTACATTTTAATTATTTGATATTGTACAAAATTGGTTATCTTTATTATTAATCTTGTTTACCATATTTGTACAATTTTCTGGACGGACCCGGATAAAGGTGAATAGTA
>JANAVB010013597.1:14431235-14448735 GCA_029216955.1 Iris pallida
TCCCAACTGTGTCATTTGGTCCAGCTTGAAGTTTACATACCCAATATGCTTGTGGAATTGAACTGCTTAAGCATTTACTAAAGCGGGTATAGCATGGTATAATAAGCATATTCTAGGTTGTTTCTAGTTCAAGATTAAGCTCCAATTGAATCTGATTCAAACAAATACCATGCATTCTACTACAACTTAAATTATAATGATAATTAAAAAATGGCCACCAGATGGTGGTCCATTCGGGGTTCAAAGCAGGCCAATCACAAATTTCGGTGTAGTTCCTTCCGTATTGAATATGACTAATACTGTCATGGATATCAATGGATATATATATTGGATCTCAGTTCTATGATTATCATGATGTGTTCCAACTTACAAAATTTGCTAGATGAAAATTATAAGCTTGCTGAAGCTATAGATATAGCCAATGACAGATTCACCTATAAAAATTACCCTTATTTGACCTGACGCAAGGCAAATTCATGTTATAGAGAAGGCAAGTGGAGGACTCTCAACCTGAGGTTTAGTTGGAAAAAATAAAACAGAAACATGTCGAATGGGAGTGGGAGAGGGTCTGGCTGGTAACGTCTCACCAACCTTCTTAACATGAAGCAGAGTTATTCTTCTATACATCAAATATATGATGACCTAAAACAGTGAAGAGCAAGGAACCAACCTGTGACAATGAAGTTTATTTTCCTTTGTGTAACATGTTTCCTTGTTTTTCCACTTCATAACTGACAGTATTATTTACTTAATTGTTTTTTTGGCTATATCTTATCAGGTTACAAGGCAACTTCTCTCTGAACTGGCATAACCAAATTGGAGAGGAAAAGGTGCGAAGGATCATTCTCAATAATTAAACTTTGGAGGTGACATAATTTGGCAAACTACATTGAAAAGTTTCCTTACTCATTTGGCCTTCTCAGCATATTATCAAAACTGCATCTGATTGGAACACTTGGATAGGTGTTGACAATCTCTCTAATTCTCTATGCCCTTAAGAAAACATCAAAGGCAGGTGTTGGTAATATATGTGTCCCTCGAGAAAACATAAGATGTCGCGTGCCAAACATACGAAGTTGAGACCTTTGTACCATAACAATATATGTAACTGCTTTCTCAACATGGTTAACATGGAAAAACAGACATTAAACTATGATATCCTACATCACACATTCTTGGACACTGTTTTTTGGATTGCAGTTTTGGTAATCAATAAATTCCATCAAGAATGCTGTTAAGTGTTATATTAGAGTTATTAGTTAATGGGCTTTAGTCCCACATTGCTTAGAATAATAGTAGAGGGGCTAGCCTCTCCTATATATATGTAGTCTCTCTTCATTAATAAAATCATCATATTATTTCCAACTCTACATGGTATCAGAGCCAAAACCCTAGCCGTCATTCATCACTCTCTCTCTCTCCACAAAATTCTAACCCTAACCTACCACCCCTCCTCCCCCCCCCATCTAGCCGCTTGCTGCCACTGCCGCCTTCCCTCCCCCCCCCCATCCGCCCCTACTGTTGTTGCTCCCGCCTGCCCTTCCCACGTTACTGCAGCTGTTCCAGCGTCATCCGCCCCCCTCCTCATCCCTCCCCCCCCCCCCGGCGCCCCCTCTCTCCATGGTTAAAGTACGAAACCCTAACCCCTTTCCCTTTCCACCAGCCGTCGCCCAACCACCTCAAACCCTAACTTAGTTTCCAAAAAAAAATCGTTGGAATTCTCAGAGGGTAAACATATGATTATTTGCTGGAACCTCTGACTCTCAATGACCAATTCAAAAATTTAACAAAGAACAAACATATGGTTTGTTTTGCATGAATCTTTGTTTCTTTCCTTGATCTTAACACCAGGATCTAACAGAGGTTAACATAGGTTATCTCTCTGTCCTAGCTTGTGATCCACCCTCTCTGCCTCCTATGCGCGCGTGCTGGTTCTAGCTCCGTTTTTAGCGCATTGGCAGAGTTGAGATGATTATCTAGTTGGAAAGATAACATCTACAGTCGATTCAGGAATCCTGAAAGATGACAGACACTACGATGAACAGCAGTGCCACCGACACTAGTGTTAGCAACACACTAGCGGGACCAACAGGTACTAGCACGATGATTTCCTCTATTTGACTTGTCGATCAACAGTTGGAAGGACTAGAGAGCTACTCGACATGGAGAAAGAAGGTCGAGAAGACGTTTCGAGGAATACGGTTGTCCAAACATCTGACTGACAACTCTCCAGCAGAAGATCCCATATTTGAGCAATGGAAGACAGACGATAGTCGACTGTTTACACAGTTGATGAATTCAATGGAACCATTGGTGGAAGACATGATTCAGAATACAGACTCCGTGAAGGAGTTATGGAAGGTACTGGCAGCGGCATTTGATAGAAAACATGATTTGTCTCGTATCTATGACTCGATCATTGGTGTATACCGAGCAAATCAGGGAGACAAATCTCATAAGGACTATTTTCGGGCCTTTAAAGCTATGTCTGATGAGATCGACCGCGTATTACCACTTACATTGGATATTAATGAAATCAGGGCTCAACGTGAGCAGCTTCATGTCATGGCTTATCTTGCCTCTCTTCGTCCTGATGCGGACTCCGCTTGCTCTCAGATTATTGCTGGATTTAAAGTTCCGTCCCTGTTGGAAGCGCACAATAGTGTCCTTCGGACAGCAAAAGTCATTGAGACCACTCCGGGAGATACTTCTGCTGATCGCTCTGCACTTAGTGCCGATCGTACGGGATTCCGTGGTGGTCGTGGCGGCCGACGTGGTGGACGAAATGCTGGCCGAGATGGGGGACGTGGCAATGGCGGTCGTGATGGAGGAAGACCGCACACATGCTTTAATTGTGGTCAGCTTGGCCATTTCTACTGGCAATGCACTAAATCACTTGCTGTTAATATCACAACTGATGCTTCCGATGATGGTGTTCAATCTGTTCAGATGACTTCAGACTCATATACAGAGTTCCTTGATTTTTAGGCTCAACGTCGTGGTGAAACTTTCACGTCTGGATCCACAGCTGGATACTCAGCAACATGCATAGTAAAGTCCAAGCTTTGGATAATTGACTCTGGTGCGTATTCTCACATGACTGGTGACACAGCTATGATACATGATTATGTCCCTGTCCGTCATGTTTTTGGCATTACTGTTGCCAATGGATCTGACAGTCCGCGGACGTGGAAGTGCCAGTCTTTCTTCCGGACTCTCACTCAATTCTATGTTGCTTACACCTGGGAACCCGTTCAGTTTAATTTCTATTAGTCAAATTACTCGTGAACTGCATTGCTCGGTAACCTTTTCCTGATGGTTATATTTTTTAGGACCTGAAAACTGAAAAGACTATCGGTAAGGAGCATGTGGCTGTACGCTTGTACATGTTTGACGCATCTTCTTCGGTGGATGTGCCGACGTGAAACTCGATCATTTCAAGTTACATTGTCAATTAGGCCATCCATCAACCCAAGTTCTCCAGAAAATGTACCCTTTTTTAGACATCCCTGTTTCGTTTCATTGTGAGTTGTGTAGTTTAGCTAAGCATCACCGGATTCCGTATCCGGTGAGTCAAAATAAAATTGCATCTGCTCCTTTCGAGTTGGTGCATTCTGATGTATGGAAACCTTGTCCGGTTGAATCAATAAAAGAATTTAAGTACTTTGTTACTTTTGTTGATGATTACTCACGTGTCACTTTTATTTATCTGATGAAAATTCGTTCCGAATTGTTTAACATTTGGTACAATTTTCATGCTAAAATAAAAATACAATTCGGTGTTCTAATCAAAAAAATTCGGAGTAACAATGGCCGTGAGTATTTATCTCGTGATCTCGATAGTCATTTGGCCTGTAATGTCATCATCCACCAAACTTCTTATGCGTACACACCACAACAAAATGGTGTGGCCGAGCACAAGAATCGCCATCTCTTGGAAACAACACGTGCTCTTATGTTTCAAGCACGTACTCCCAAGAAAATTTGGTCGAATGCGGTCCTTACTGCTTGTTACCTTATTAACCGCATGCCATCGTCTGTTTTCAATGGTAGCACTCATTTCTCTAGGCCTTTTTTCGAACGAGAGCCATTTCCTCTACCTCTCAGAATCTTTGGCTGCTTATGCTATGTTCGGGATACCCGACCAACTCTTTCTAAATTAGATCTTAAGACAATATAATGTATTTTCCTTGGGTATCCTAAAGATCAGAAAGGGTATCAGTGTTTTTTCCCTGTCCTAAAGCGATATTTTTTTACTCGGAATATTATCTTTGTCGAATCCGAATTTCCTCTACTCCCACAATCAACGGGTCCGGTTTCCCATGTTTATCCAGAAGAATTTTTTTTGCTATTTTCTGATCAATCACAACAGCACCCCTTATGGGTGCCCTCCCTTACCGAGGCAGTCAACCGGTCTGATGGTCCACATACACCGATTCAGTCAGCTCCGACGTCACCGGCACAAACATCACCACTGGTACCTACAAAGTCCTCTAGCTCTGCCGATTCGCCACCGCCTGCTCCACCAGTAGCTCCACCTATTCCACCAACAGACCCCCCCTTCTCCACCTGCGGTTCGTCCTCGTCGTGCATGTCGTAATCATCCCCTATATGTTGACAGCTACAAAGGACTTACAAGTCACACTCAGTCTCTGGTGGCTACTATTGATGGGATTCATATTCCCAAAAACGCTGAGGAG
Source organism: Iris pallida (assembly GCA_029216955.1). Taxonomy (NCBI): domain Eukaryota; kingdom Viridiplantae; phylum Streptophyta; class Magnoliopsida; order Asparagales; family Iridaceae; genus Iris; species Iris pallida. The sequence continues at coordinate 14,435,936 of JANAVB010013597.1, forward strand.
GGTCTAAAACATCTTGGTTGGCGCTACTATGAGATGAAAGCTTTCTAGGAAAATCATACTTGGGACTTAGTCGACTTACCTACTGGTAAACAGGCCGTATGTTGCAAATGGGCGTTCACGATTAAGGTAAAACCGGATGACACTATTGATCGTCTAAAGGCTCGTCACTTGGGACTTAAGTCGACTTACCTACTGGTAAACAGGCCGTAGGTTGCAAATGGGTGTTCACGATTAAGGTAAAACCGGATGACACTCTTGATTGACTAAAGGCTCGTCTAGTGGCCAAAGGATATTCTCAAACATATGATGAGGATTACTTCGAGACCTCTCCTGTTGCCAAAATGACATATGTTCGTGTCCTAATGGCCTTGGTTGTTCGCTATGACTGGCCGCTGCTTCAGCTGGATATCAAGAATGCTTTCCTCCACAAGGACCTTGATGAAGAGGTATATGTATTGCAACCTCCCGGATTCGTTGCAAGGGAGGGTAAAGTGTGTCATTTACGAAAGGCCTTCTACGGTCTAAAACAATCACCTCGTGCATGATTTGGTCGATTTACACATGTTGTTACTCAGTTTGGCATGTGTCAATCAAAGAAGGACCATTCGATCTTCTATCGACACACATTTGCTAGAAGGATACTACTTGGTGTCTATGTTGATGATATTATAATTACGGGAGACGACAACCAGGGTATTGCAGGCCTCGAAAAGTTTCTGGGAGAACAATTTCAAACCAAGGATATGGAATCCTTGAACTATTTCTTAGGCATTGAGGTCACACGGAGTAAGCGGGACATTGTAATGTCCCAGAGAAGGAATGTGCTGGACATACTAAATGATGCAGGCATGATGCAAGCCAAGGGAACAACCTCACCTATGGATCCAGGGACAAAGTTACTTCCAGACGAAAAGGTCCTGATGACAAATCCAGATCAGTATCGTCGAGTAGTTGAAAAACTTAACTACTTGGCGGTCATGACTCGTCTGGACATTTCTTTTGCAGTGAGTGTTGCAAGTAGATTTATGGCTTCTCCAAGAGTTCCACACTGACAGGCAGTTCTCAAAATTCTGTGTTATCTAATCAATAATCCAGGAAAAGGAATTCGAATGGACAATAATGGACACTCGTATTAAGTGTTTTACTGATGCTGACTGGGGAGCAAGTCTGACAAATAGACGATCACATCTGGCTACTCAGTATTTATTGGCGGAAATCTAGTGTCATGGAAGAGCAAGAAACAAAATGTGATAGCACGCTCAAGCTCAGAAGCAGAATATCAAGCTATTGCTCATGGCACGTCAGAGATATTATATATGAAACATCTCTTACAAGAACTGGGAGAAGACGCAGAATCTCAAGCGACAGATGTATGATGTGATAACCAATCCGCTATTAATATTGCCACCAACCCAGTATTTCATGAACGGACGAAGCATATTGAAATTGATATCCACTTTGTTCGTGATGAGTATACAAAGGGGTGATAAAATTTCAACATGTGATGACCGGTGACTAGATAGCTGATATTTTCACAAAGCCTCTTTTGGGTCCTCAGGTTCAATTTCTATGTAACAAGCTGGGCATGATTGACATCTATGCTCCAGCTTGAGGGAGGACGTTAAGTGTTATATTAGAGTTATTAGTTAATGGACTTTAGTCCCACATTGCTTAGAATAATAGGAGAGGGGTAGCCTCTCCTATATATATGTAGTCTCTCTTCATTAATAAAATCATCATATTATTTCCAACTCTACAAATGCCAATGTGAACTGCCAATATTCATATTCCCATTAAAGCATCTTGACAGGTCATTTTTATTAATGGAACTACGGAAGGGAGGTCTATCTTATTAGAGGCAATTATTAAGGGTTTGGACGTACTTCCCGAATTGGCTTCTGTTTGGATATTTTTGGGTAAGCAACAATACATACTACACTGACCCAGTGTTCTGCGCTCCTGTTTTTCTTTCTTTCTTTTAGATATACAGCCCCAAGGCTCACTTGTAAATACTGGAATTGAGGTTGTTGGCACTGGTCTTAGTCCACACGACTTTCCAGGAATAAATGGAATTTGTATGACTTTAGACAAAGTTAAAATGCTCTGTTCAAAGGTCTATACCTTTTGGCGGAATGGTCATAAGGAGTTTCAACAGTATGTACTATCAAGTGTATGGAAGAAAAGGATTCATGTAGCAGAACCATTATATAGAGCAAAGGTCTTGATGCTATATGCACCATTAGAAAAATAGTAGCACAATATATGAAAGGAATTGATGAATAAAACTTAAATTATTCTTTGAAATTTTCTGTGAAAAAAATGCTAGATGAAATGGTGAAAGATGAACTGAGAAAATGACAAATACCAGTGACGATCTCTTTCTCACGAGTAACAGCAACAACAGCTGAACTTCTTATTCCAGATGCCGCAAATGCTACAGCCCGGGGGAATTGCCAATCTTCAGAACTGGACCCCGCTGGCCCTTTGAACATGCGCATTAAGGCTCCAATGTTGGAACCTGTAGCTGCTTTTCCATGGTGAAAGAGGAAAGGTATCCCGTGGCCATCAGGAGTATTGGGATGCCATTTGTGCATTGCCACACTTGCTGAAGGTGCATGTTGATCTACAACTATAACAAAGTCATTTGATGCAGATATAACAGAAGCGGGCACGTTGCAATGTTCTGGACTTGGAACGATATGAGGCTTAATTCGACCAGGGTTGCGGAATATAGTCTGAACAGGAAACAGAAAAAAACCATTTGCTAAGTAGAACAGTTAACCCAGAGTAATAGTATGAGTAGCATAAGGTGCCATCTCAGCATGCTCAGTTTGGGGAGGGTATAATCATAAATACTAATTACAATAAAAAATGAAAATCAAGGTCAACACCTTCAGGTAACCAGGGAACTAAATGTTCAAAGGAAAGGAAATAAAAAACAGGACACTCCTTAAGAAAGTGCGCTTACGTAGCTTTCACATGATCACAATCACGTGGATATATTTTGAAGGTAGCATGTACAGAATTAGTAAAAATAGAGCATAATCAGTGAACAACAATGATTTACTTGTCAATTGATCAAAATAAGAAACTATTAAAAACAATATTACCCATATCAATAGAAAATAAAACTTAACCCTAAAATCATATGTTGAATGTCACTGAAGTTACAAGATTCCAATCACAAGATTCTTGCAGAAAATTGAAACCTTAATAACAGCAGAGAAGGCATATTTGGATAGTTACATACAGTATCATACCTTCTTATATTCAAGCTTTTGAGGATATCTGTCCCACAATCCAAATTATATAGAATTCCAGCATAGTTTTCTTTAGCAATGGATAAAACTGAAGCCACAGGGTGGGGTTCTACTACACCACATTGACCTAAAAGCCTAAGCTGTTTGATTGTGGTTAAAATTGTAGCTGTCACCACCATAATACCAACTTCATGTCATCCTCACATGTGAAATAAATGGGGAATTATAAATTGTTATACGATGAGGCTTGAACTTTGAACTCACGACCTCTAAAGTTGAAACATGGTGGCCACTATGATGCAAGATTACCACTTCTGCTCAAAAGCTTATGCTGTTATTATGAGGACTGCATGCTCCTGCACAAAGGTACAAAAGTCTAATCCTCAATTGCAGCAATTTGGCAACCTGAAATTTCTAATCCCAGTTTATATTAATTAATACCTAATCTAGTTCCATGATATCATAACTATAATTTCTAAAGTTTCCGATCTTTTGTTTCCAAATCTGAATTCAATCCTATTATTTTCCCAAATTGAAATTGTACTGTTCTCCTACTCATCTATGAAGTGCCTACAAAAGCCCACAAATCCCTTAAACATTCCCCTTGGAGCCAGCTGATGCAGAAAAACATGCATGAAAACCTACTTTTCACTAACTCCTACAACAACAACAACAAAGACTCCATCCCCAACTTTTATGTTCGCTATTTGAATCCTTTTCTTACATTCAGTTTTGTTAAGGACCATGTCCTTTTGTTTAGCAAAAACCATCCTTCTTATAACACTAATTCAAGTTCGTTTAGGCCTAACAAAGTTCTTGCAGTACTTTAACTAATATCTTGTAGCTTTTACCGGTGCATCTATTTGTCTATGTTGTATATGTTCATACTACCGGAGTCAATTTTCTCTCATCTTGTCCTAGATTGGTGCCACCTCCAAGAGTCCCACTTGTTTGGGGGAAGAGCAAGTACGGAATAATCTCTTCCCGTCTATGAGTAAACCCCCTTAATCGCCGGGGTGGGGCTCACCCATAACTCATTTATACAATACTTTAGCTAGAGGCGTTGGCGAGGCCTGATCTTCCAAATCATTCTCCAATGATCAGAGAGTTTTCTTTCTTATCTTTCAATAAGAGATTCGAAGAAAAAGCACAAACACACAAGAGCACACAATATTTTTTATGTGAAAAAGACCCTGAATGAGAGGCTAAAACCATGAGGCCTATCCTGACAGATTGATCGTCAATTATAAGAATAGTGGGATTTCATAGTTTTCTTTTTTGGACAAAATAAGAGTATAACCAAACATATAATTCTTCACTTCAAGAGTGGATTACAACATGAACAAATTCACCAGCTATGACACCCCATAATTTTGTTGTGTATTAGCATTAATTCTAATTGAATTATATTCAGAAGTGTTTATAACATGACATAGGAAGATGAACATTTAGATGAATAGAGGTTTCAATTATTTATTTGGACATTTAGGTGTAACATGTGTTCTTAGGGAGTAAGAAGGTTAAATGGAGGTTACATGTATTTAATTGGACATTTATATATGGAATGTGTCTAGTTACAAATCTGGAATGTGATAGTGCATTGCTTTTTAGAAGTAAAAAAGGGGTGAAGGGTGGAGCTAATCCATCTCAAAATAACTGGAATTTTTAAAACAACAAAGGGCTGAATTTCATAGCACATTAGCATAGATAAAAAGTGAGCAAATGAGGTATGGAAATCTAACAAAAACTAGTCCTTATTGCAATATTGTTATAGGATGTTTAGGACTTCTATCATAGTTTAATTCAGGAACAAACAAATGAAGAGAGTTGAATTATTGGATCTAATTTCAAAGAAAAAAGGATTAGGAAATATAAACCTTTTTACCAGAAGATGAGAAGACATTAGCACCTAACTAATGGTGATCTCAAATTGCCAATTATTGTGAACTCAAATTGTTCCCTAGGATGGTTACAATTATGTTCTACATGATTGGGTTTCATGGTCAGTTTGACAATAAGACCTCCAAAGAGCACACAGGAGATGCAGAAAGCCTCAACTGATTTTTGTTGTAAGAAGGATATGGTATTTCTGTGATATTACAACAGAATAATAGAGCAACTGAGTTTTGAGGGTGATCTTTGTATTGTTAGCTACCACATTGTTCGTAAATGTGTAAATGTTTAAATGTTAAAAGGATATTGTTTCTATATTGAGACCATTAAGGATATGTATGATGTAATTACGACGACCGTGCGGAGCATTGGAGGAGATACTAAACCATTTTCTATTAACATTGGCGTACATCAAGGATCATCATTAAATCTTTACCTTTTTGTGCTAGATACCAATAAAATTACTAGGCATGTCAAGGAGTTCCATGACATATGATGTTTGTTAATGATATTGAATTGGTATAAAATTAGAGAAGGTTTAGATGGTAGAATAGAAGTGTGGAGAGAAACTATGGAATCTAAGGGTTTTAAAATTAGAAAAAAAAAGTATCACAAAGTATATGAGATATAACTTCAAAAGGCAAAGAGAAATGATTAAGGATTATATATAGATGGACAAGAGAAATGATTGGGGATCTCATACCCACTTAGCTTTTCGTTGACGAACTATATTAATCTTCCTCGTGACCATAACGAGGAATATTAATATACTTTACAATTAGTGCATGATCCACTTTTCTACTTAAATGTGATCCACTTAGCTTTTTGTGAAAAACTATATTAAACTTGCTCGTGACTATCCAATCTATTAATTCCACTCAATTTTCGATTAGTGTTCTTACGTTCCAAGGTGTGTGTTACTCATGCACTACCAACTTACTCGATTCTTACGCCCTAGAAAACCTTGTCTACTTGTCATCACATTTAAGTAGAAAAGTGGATCATAGTTTTTGGGGGAACGTCCTAACCAAGCCTTGCTCAATTGTCATTTCACCAGGTTGGTAACTATGTCACACCACTTATTGAGGCTTGGCGACCCAAAAGATACTAATCATTCATCGGGGTTAAAAATGAACTGAAGCTCACTACCGCGAGACATGCAAACATGTGTTCTATAGGATTCATTTCATAGAGATAAGACAACATTTCATTGCATTGGGGTTAAAAATGAAGTGAATCTCACTACCACGAGACATGCAAACATGTGTTCTATAGGATTCATTTCATAAAGATAAGACAACATTCTACATCACATGTATGGTACTTAACAACAAACCTCCTTTATATGGGCAACACTGTGAACCTTGGTTTCTAAATGTTTTCTTGTAAGACATCTTATGGATGTTAAATGCTGAATTTTAAAGTAATTCATTGTTACTGGAAGTCTAGTAGACGAAAATTCAATTATCTATTGAAGTTTGCATTTGACATCTAATTTAGGGCATATGGTTGCCACTTTTTGTTGCTGGAGTTCCGTTAGTTTTTAAATAGATTTCTCATTAATCGTTGGGGTTTATTGCATCGTACTAGAAACATATAGGCATGATTTGACGTATTATTTATAGCTGCTGTTCTATAATTAAGGCTGCATTTTTCTTGCATTTGTGTCTTGAACTTGCACACATCAATGATACTGGTCTCTTTGTCATGTCCTGCATCTAAGAGTGCATATCCTTAAGAGTACATTAATATGTAATTGCAATCACTTTTTGGGTTATCCTATTGCTAGTTTTAAGTGCTCAGTGATTCTGTTAACCTTTTTTTATCATTTTTATCAATGGCAACAGGTGTGGAGCTTATATTTTCTTACTTCTACACAACATTTGCCATCATGAGCTAACACCCTTACGTAAAGAGAATATATCAGGCTTAAGTCAGAGAGATTGATTTAAGCAACTACATACAAACAAATCAATTTATGGAACTCAAAAACTGGCAAGATTACCTGGACATGCATGCTCTAAAATTGAGGGTGATACTAACAACTAGCTAATATATAACATTTTTGTAGTAAAACATACCAAGACTTGCATCCTAGCTAAGCAGAATTTGCAAATAATAATCAGCAAACACATCAAAGTATCTCTTACACATAATTCCAAAATCATAACCACATAAGCAGCTTATCATTTTTAATGGAAAGAGCAGATCACTCTATAACTTATGGAAAACCTCAAATTACATAAATATTTATAGTTATATAGTCCCGAATATCATCATGCCCACTGAAAAGATCAACCACGTCAGTGGTTTATCAATGTCATGAATCATGGAAGCAGCTGCTCACAAGACTTTTTTAAAGAACTATTATTATAAATCGTAGCTAAACATTATATGAGAAATCTACCTTTAGGTGCAAGACATCTGCCAAAGGTCTTCTCTTCAAATGTGGTACAGTCATCAGCTGAGAAGGTGTCTGTCCAAAGTATGCAATCTGGTTTTGTATAGCACATTTTTGTACCTATGCATTTTGTTTAAGAATAAGCATAACAGATCATATTGACTTCAGATATTGTAAGAAACACTCAGTTATAAACTTACTGGATCTTCAATTTTATCAATGTCAACCACTCCCTCGTATGTAATGTAGAGAAAAACATTGTTGGCAGAAACAGCTTCTTTACCACGCTGCTTGTATCTGAAAAATCAACTTATCATGTAAAATTTTGAATAATAGTTAATAGTATAAGTAAAATGACAATCTTCATTTACGCTATTGCAAAATGCAGGCATATTATCACATAAGGCAAAATAAAGAGTAATGAACATTACAAAATAATACCCAAAAATAAGATCTATCCATTCATGTAGATGGGCTGAGACATGCTCACTCTCAAGTGCCATGCGATGCTTATAAATAAAATCCACAGAGTTGGCAGCCCAAGGGGGGAGTTTAACAGAATCTGCATTAAACGGTCAAAGTAGCAGACTTAAAATATTGAGCAGTTTCCATGCATCATTGGGTTGCTTCTACTGAACTTACCTAGATTTCCTCCAAGTTGAGTTGTACCAAGATGTACAGAGTTTTCACTGGTTAGCATCTCAGGCAGGTAAAACATTTCTGGGACCTGTATATACCAAATATAAACTCCTATTTAACAGGTTGAAGGCAAGGCAATGGGCACCACAACCACTAGTGTTGTCCAGGACTTGTCATAAAAGGGTGTGGGAACACATTTACTGCACAGCACCTACCAGTTCTTTCACATTGCTCATGTCTTCAAGAACACCTTTCCAAGTACTGTTGATATCAGAAAACATGTGGTCTGCAGGACCAAATCTGCCACCATGTAACTTGAGAGAAAGAGTGGTAAATGGTTCAACATGAACGAGGTAATATAACACCTGGAAAGAAATATCATTGAACCAAATGTTACATGAAAGATGTACACAATCTTCTTGCTCGTCTACATCACAGTTTATACCATGCTAAGTAATATACATGAAAAGCAAGGGCGCGCAGTTCTTGAGCACATAGACAATTCAATAGGGCACATGTTATTAGTTAAACAATACAAAGATTACAGATATGTGTCTTATGACTAACAAGAGTTACTCAATACTGTAAACAAGGATATATCATACAGAAAACCTATGCAAGCGAATCTAGATTGAACATGGGTATCCCAATTGCTCCCGCATAAGGACCAATCATAGTGAACATGTACTCACTTTTTATACCTACCAAATTCATTGATAGTATTGTTGGCCCATTGGTCATGGTCAAACCTGATTTTAATAACTGATCAAACTCTGTCTCGATATACGAATCAATTCAGATGTTTACTAACGACGTTTTGGACACTGATCAAAGATGGATATCTACTCAGTTCAAGACCGAAGCTGTTTGCCACTCAAGATTGTATTTCCTTAAAGCAATGTAATTTTCATTTTTATTGAGTCTAGGAATACATTGTACACCAAGTCGTACTGGCGAATATGCTATCCGAAATCGTTTTTCAAAACTGACCTATCTTTTTAAAATAACCTATGTTTTTGAAAAACCATCTATTTTACAAAAAGCTTCTGAAGGATTTTTTTCAAAAAGCCAAAACAATTTTTCACAAAATCAACTGACCAAACCCTGACAGAACTCGGCCAGAGTTCGGCCAAGTTGAACTTGGTCTCCCTTCAGTTGTGGTTTGTTACAAAGAGTTCTATCCGAATTCTGCCTGAATTCTGTCAGAGTTCTGCCTTTGGAAAAACTATAAATAGAGAACGATTTCGATCATTTCAAAACACCAATTCACTTTCATCTCTTCTCTTCTAAAGCCTACATTTCTTCCAAAGAGTTCTAAAAAGCTTCCATTTTCAAATCCCAAGCCAGTTACAATCCTCTAGTCGATTTGCCAGTGCGGTACGATCTAGAAGTTTCAGAGTGATTGTAATTAGAGGCTTGATTGAAGATTGACTCTTCACAATTGAAGTTGGTCGAGTTCTTCGTATCAAAGCTCGCGTCTGTAGAAGTTGCAAGGACTTCGTATGAAAACTTGCGAAATTTTCCAATAGTGGATTCAACTGGAACTAGAGTTCTTCCGACTGGACTAGTCCTCACAAGAGAAAAACCAGTATAAATCTCTGTGTTTGCGTTTGCCTTCTGATCACTCTTTTCATTACTGTTATTTATTTTGTGATTATTATCATATCTGTGATCTAACTGCTAACGAGTTTTTAATTAGCAATATTCCGCTGCCTACTCTATTCACCCCCCCTAGAGTATTCTGCTTTACGATTTCGTTCCTACAAGTATTTTGAAAGGCTAATGGCATGGTGTCAAAAAATCTAGTATGTTAGCAATATACAAGGGCGGGTAATTTAAATAGTTTCATCTGGACATAAAGTCTCTCCCCTTTCTCCTTCTCTACTTCTCTTTTTGTCTCTCCTTATGAAATGCTAAAGTTTAATTATTAATGGATTAATTATTTCTGCGTAAGACACAAAGGGATATTTCAGATCATCAGATTTAGCAAACCGAGTCAAACTCGCTGTTGACTGACTAACTAACAGAGCTGGACGGTGGAAACAACTTAGACTGCTAAAATGATCTGAACTGAAGACATCTTCTGATGGTCAAGGAAAGATCCATGTAAACCAATAACTTCAAACTTTAGCTGTTTCTGCAGACAATACAGCTGGTTTCATTTCAAGAAAACCCATACTTTTAAATCAAACTAAGTAAATTGCAATCTGGTATTTTTTATTTCTTATAGAAGCAAAACAACTCAAACTCCAAAGCTAACAAGAGCCTTATTATCCTTCTAAAATATAGTCATCATCGTCCAAGCCTTGTCCCATCAGAATGAGGTCGGCTGTGGAGCATAAGAAAGCTCCGACAAGTTGTTATTACCTGTTGCCAACCTAGCGTCAACCCTCTATGTTGGTGCCAAATTCCTAGCTAAGGTAACTATTAGCATGAGAGGCGCATGCCATAAGACCTAGTACCATTTGGCAGGTGGGTTGTGAAATCCCAGCTTTAGTCTTATATTGATATGGGACTAGATTTAGATTCAATTATTTTTACAACTTTTGGAATTCAGTTATCAATTGTTATGTAGTGAGGTCATGCAGAAAGCTGCAACTGTGGTCATGTTGCCCTTCTCTATATTTCATTTCGGGGTCGTGATAATAATCTTAGTTGTGATAGTAATTTGGTATTATATGATTGTCATACAGCTATGGTCAGCCATTAGATTCGAGGTGAGACTAAACCTGGGGTTTCACAATGCCCGTCACTCAAAGACATCCTCGTGACAGCCTGTGCAATTGCACATTCCCACTCCATTGTATGTTACATCTATATAAAGATATAACATAAAGAAAATGCATATAATATGTTTTTATGTGTACATATAACCCTATCCATCCTGTACCTGTACTCTAGAATTTCTAATTTGATGTATTCTGAATCCATATTTGGGTCTATGCAACCTAGCAAAGAGGCAAGATGATCCAATTTTCTATAGGAATTGAATTCATCTCATAATCTCTACAACACATTAAGCCAAAAGAGTGAATAAGAATGGCAATCCAACTACAAAAATATATTAACACAATAAATAAAAACAAGGGTAATTTGCACTTAAACACCCTGGAGTATGCAGCTTTTTAGATAAATATCTTGTACTATTTTAAATGGAACTTAAATACACTAGAATTATTTGGCACTTAAATACCCTAAACCGTCAGAATTTTACAGTTAGAAACTAACTGGGTGTCAGAAGATGATTTTACCCCTGTAGACAAATCCTAATTTTATCATCTCCTTCCCTAATTGAAACCTTAATTTTTTAACTCTTAACTCCACTAATTAAATCTTCTTCCTTAGATATTCAAACCCTACACCCAAGTCTCTAAATGGTGGTAGGCGGGTGCGCGGCGGAGAGAGTCCGCCTACCGCCTAGGCTCCGCCTACCGCCTAGGCTCCGCCTAGCCGGTCGATACATTTTGAAATTTTTTACTATTTTATCACTGTTTTTTTCATAATATGCATATTTAAGGTTGTTCCATGCATAACTAAGTTGTAGAACGAAGATTTATAAAGTTTTAGTTTTGTAAAAATGAACCATAGGCCAATAATGCTTACAAAACCTTTTTGGCCAAAATATCTTGTTAGGTATTGTTCCGCCTAGGCACCCGCCTACGCCGCCTCACCTCCGCCTATGCCGCCAACCTCCATTGGCCGTCTACTCCACCGCCTACCGAAAAACGGTGCGGAGAGAGACCGCCTAGGCAGCCGCCATTTAGAACACTGCCTACACCTATTTCATCATCATCTTCTCTTGTTGAAAACACTAATTTTCTAATCCTAATCCAAAGTTATTTTCATCTTCTGCCTTCGAAAAAAACCTAACCCATAATCCTTACCATGCCCCCCTTCACCTACCCATTGAAAAGCTATGCCTCCGTCCTTTCCGTCTCCGGAGAGGCCGTAATCAGCCTGTGTTGCTCTTCGTGTGACCTATGGGGGAGCCATAGCCACACGAGGACTGGCCGCGGTCTCGCCTGCAACAGAGAGAGAGGGTGGGGGTTGGGAGCAACAATTGGTAGGGTGGGTGAGAGGGGAGCCATGCTTAGCATTACAGTTAGGGTTAGAGAGAGGGAGAAGAAGATGAAGTAAAAAGAAGGAAGTTTTTTTCTAATAGTTTGGGACAAGTGTCCAATATAGTCACATGTCATGCATGTGACCATTAAGCCTAACAGGGGGCTAACAGAGGCCAGAGGGTACTAAGTTGCAAAAGTAGTGATAGTTGTTCAAGCTACATAAGTGCATATGAAAATAGTTCAGGGCATGTAAGTGCAAAAATATACATAGCTCAGGGCATTTAAGTGCAAATTAGCCTTAAAACAAAATATTGAAGCACAAAATAAAATGTTATATAATTTACAAAATCTAAAAATAGAAACATAAATTAAGAATGGATGTGGATCCCTTGGGAACATGTCGTAGAAACGAGCATGTAGTGAACTTGACATAAATGTCACTATAAAACATGTTTCAGAACTGTGCATGCATAATGTACTGGTTCTAAGTTATATGAAAAAAAATACTATATATAAGAGCAATAACCTGGGACATTTGAGGAAAAA